>OX038882.1:24103343-24292759 GCA_943789525.1 Agriphila geniculea | reverse complement strand
CGTCAAGCTGTTACACAGACGCTACTGTGTGCGTGAACTCTAGGGCTATTGAATGAGCCTACGAACTCGTGGGGCGCGGTGAGGTAATTGATTGCGGGGCGGGGTGGAGAGTTTCCTTTCTGTACGGTAGTACTTATATCTATTCTGTGGTATATTATAAAAACCGGTCAAGAGAGACTCGCGCACCGAGGGTTCCGTACCATCATAAATATAAATATTTGGATATGTTACTGTAGAACAGTCTTTCAAAAGTAGGATAAACGGGGGACAGGCAAAAAGGTGGATGGGCGACCAGGCGGACGGGTGGAAGGGCGAATAGGCGGACAGTTAATTTACAAATCTTAACCACAGCTGCTTGTGGTGACTGAAAAACGAGTAGCTGACACTCCACATTGCAAACTGTTTATATTCATTATTGATGTACTATGGGCAACAGCGTCGCTTAACCAGTTTGCAACAAAATTCGTGTGGGCGCGTATCACCCCTGCACGAACTAAACGTATGTTGTGACGGCGCGGCGTGCAAGCGATTTTAACCTTAGCAGTGGTTAAGCGACGCTGTTGCCCATGGTACGTTTGACTTTCGCTTCCACTTCAGCTTCCGCTTCCTCGTCCACTTACCCGTAACCGTCCATCTTTTTATTTATCTATACATCGCCATCCTCCGTCCCAGTCTGTCCTCCCCTCCCCTTTCCCCTTATAATTTTTAATCGTCATCGCCAGGCTAAACACAAAATCTGAACATCCTACCTTTGAAACTAAGAGACTTCCATACAAACTTTCATCCCTTATTTCATCTCCTTAGGAGGTGAAATTTCCAAAATCCTTTCTTAGTGCTCACCTACACTATGAAAGGTATCTACACTCCGGTGTCTTTAATTTCAGCCGTTAGAGCTCTAGGCATATCCCAACAATCAATCACCAATCAATCTCCAATCAATCACCAATCAATCAATCAATTTAGAGTTTTATATGTATAAATTTTATTTATTACTAGCGAACCGCTTTCGCTTCGCTTCGGTTCCTTCCTTTTTTTGCCAATTTCGACCTTCCAACAACACCCGAAAAGAAAACAAATGCCTTCCAGTCATCACCTCTCTTGGTCCGAAAGTCTGTTTCTATCCCGTTCGAGTCCCGTCATCGGTGTGATAAACGCGCTGATGGTTAAAATTTACTCTTAGGTGATCGATTAACGATTGGTCTGCTGGAATGCACTCTGTGCTTGTTTTACTCTTTGACCCCCTGTCACGCGGCGTGACATACCGCCATGTTGCGGAAATATTTAAAGCCAAATTTATTCCTTTTTAATTATTTTTAAAAGTAATTAACTGTAACAATATTTGAAAGGGTCTAAATAATTAAAAATAATAAATATTGATATTTTAAAAATTATTAGTGGCGCTATTATCACAAAAGTCTATTATCAAAAAATAAGAAGTTAAGCTATGACCGCGCATACCGTTGTTTCACTCGATGATAAAATTACGTATTTTAATGACTATATTTTTTATGATTTAATTACAAATGTACAGTTTTCAGATTTTTTCCTGTAAGTGTAGTTAATGACGCTATTACTTCCCAAATTTCATAGTTCTAGGTCAACGGGAAGTACCCTATGAATTTTGATTCCTTTGAGAGTATCGAAAATGCGTTTTTTGCGCCCTAAACGCAAATATCTTTTTTTCACGTTAATTTAGAAGTTTGATTTTTTTACAGCTTCAAGGGACCGTAGACCTTAGTATATAGTTTAAATTTCAACTCGATACCTCCACGCGTTCCCGAGATAAAGGGTCTTGACAGACAGATGGACGGACGGACAGACAGACGGACAACAAAGTGATCCTATAAGGGTTCCGTTTTTTCCTTTTGAGGTACGGAACCCTAAAAATGCTAACAATACCAGTATGATAGGACTGACATATTTATTTGTGCCTGCGTGGTGGGTTACGGCCTATATCCTCCCTATCCACCCACGTCGAAGGCCTGTACTGTACCCCAGCAGTGGGAACATTAAAAATGTCTGATGTGGAACAACCTAATGGTCGACATTTAGAGACATTAGAAGCGCTCATAGCGGAAGTTGACAGACTGATCGTTCCGGTCAGGTGTTGGATGGGTGACCGTTAAAGTGCCATTACAACTGAGCGCTTCCGTGCTTCGGAGGGCACGTCAAACCGTCGGTCCCGGCTGTTGTCATCTGATAACAGTCGTTAAGCCATGTTAGAGGCTTTACAGGCGGCTTGATAAGCTCTAACACCAGAGGTGGCCACTAATCCTCATTCGATAAGAAAGAATGGTCGACATTTCTTCAGGCCAGCCCACCCATACAACGGAGAGCTGAGAAGCGTCTGGTGGGAGCAGTGCCGCCTGGTGACCCACGGCTCCCACTTCGTGAGCATCGTGGGACCACGCCTAAGCGGGAAAACTTTACTGGTCCATGCTCTGGCCACCATTAACAGTAAAAACATACACCTACATATTTATTTCCTATAGTCAGATACAAGGAAATGAAGAAATCTCTCAAAAATAGTTAATCATCTTTTCTCTTTGCCAATACTCGTAGGTTTTTATAGGTTAAATATACTTATTTTATTTACTATAGTTAGGTTCAAATGACCTGCTGCAGTGGCGAGGGATCCATACAATTCGATTTTTATCGGCTTAAAACCGGTCCACCATGCAGATTAATAACATTTCTGTTTAACAGCTTACCTTCGCCATAATTTCACCCTTCGCCACTGGTGGCCTGTATTTATTGCTTGTATTTCTTACAACAGCAATACTAATAGAATCACGAAAACTTGTACCAAGTATAACGAAATCTATTTACTTTGCCTGTCCCTAATTTCGCTCAGATGCTGCTTTGTTTGTTTTGGATCCAACTGAACTACAAGAGTTATCCACTGCTGACTTATTGAGTATCGCCACATCGGTGCTAGCCTGCGCAAGAGCAGTGCAACCGTCTGTCATCTTTATACGGCACGTTCACAAGTTATACCTAAAGAAGAAGGTCTGATATCAAAAATTTCGACAATAAATCTATACATGTTAAGCAATAGGAAAAAAAAAGATGTATAAAGTAAACAGACAGTATGGAATTGTAAATATGCTCAAAATACAGTTTTTTCCGCATATAAATCATTTACAAGAAATATTTATCAATTTTGTTTTTCTACAGGCTTCAAAAGAAGAAACTATCAAAAATCTCAATGTCCTAAAACGAATGTTGATACGAAAGTTATGCAAGAAAATACAAAAATCAGAGAAAATAACAGTAGTAGGTAAATACGTGTATTTTTCTTGAAGCTATTTGAAAAAAAACAGCAAGTAAAATCAATCTCACTCAATCATATTCCGGCTCGAAGGACCAATTATGAAAAAATAAAAATATGCACATTACCTCCGAGATATTTACAAGAAATAATAGATATATTACATTTTCTTTTTGTAAATATCTTTCCATTTGTAAATATCTTGCAAATTCTCGTATGTTGACAACCTTTTAACGAATCAAACCGTCGCGTTTGTGAAAATTGTGGCCAGTAAGTCGCAAGAGTGCGTGAGCCTCAGTAATCTTTTATGCCAAATGGCACTAAATCCTTCAGGCAGCTGCGTCGACCCGTGGCAAACGAAGAGTCACCAACTGTTGAGGCAGTTCCACGACGTGGTCCTCATCCCGAACACGAGCTACTCCACGGTCGTCAACCTGCTCAAGCAGTGGATCAATGAGTATACATTAATATCTTACAAGAAATAAATCTTTACCAATTTAAAATAACAGGCACACCACAACCTGTATAACCAGATTCACGGAAATATAACCAACCCAAACATCGTTGAAGATTTATCGAAATCATGTAGATTTTTTAAAATCAATTAGTTATTGGCATCCTATTGTAAAGTCGTTGTGAAATAATCAAAACACTGTACATAAAGAAAAATTGTTTCAACGACTACGAGTTGCTACGTTACCGCTACGAAACGACTACGTCGTCGCTACGATGTCGCTACGGTACTTAATTACGTAAATACTAAATAGGGCTACTACTAATGCAGTAGTAACAGCCCTATTCAGTATTCACGTAATAGTTGTCAGTCACTGTTGTCTGTTGGTAATGTAAGGTGTAGCCGTAAGAACTTTCTAAAGGGAACAAAAGACTTAGCGGATCGAGCCTTCTGCAATTTCAAAGTCTCTATGCGTATTGTTTAGTTGGAGACTTTTTTATTCCATTGTAGGAACATATTCTAAGAAATTCCTGTTTGTTAGCACACCTTCAAACCCACTTAATTTCCAGCAACCACTCGGTGCCTCATGATTTGGACGTGAGCGCCTTAGCGTATCTCCTTCAAGGGTACAGCTACGGCTATCTGAAGGAAAATCTAGAAAACTTCTTATCACCTGAAACTACCATCAAGTTAGTGTAATATCTTGGTTAGCCAGAAACAAAATTTGTATATTTTATTGTACGGCATTCTAAACAGGGTTATTTGTAAAACACCAACAGCCTCGCAGTCGCAGGAGTAAATTACTAACATCATAAATAACAATATTTATTCTAAGACTTTTCCAAAAACAGACAAAAACATCGACTTTCTATGTCCGAACAGCTGATCGAGTTTTGTATGAAAAGACGGAATTTTATAGTCTGTTTTTGGAAAAGTTGTAGAACAAATGTTGTTGTTTATAATGTTTAGTAATCTACTCCTCCGAGGTTATTGGTGTTTTACAAATAACACTGTAAATAATACTTTATTCCAGAATAGCAGCGAAAGGTTTATTTCCACGAGAAATAAACGATTATTTCATAGATAAAGCAGAACCTAAAATCGTGAGTAGATATCTACGTTGTGTTGATACGAAATAATTAGTGGAATTATGCTGAAGATACTCTGAATTTAGGCACTATCTTTGAGTTGAGATTCTATAACAATAATGATTATTGTTTTCTTGTTAGGATGTTTTAACATTAACATCTGACATCTCTAGTAAAGGAAGAAAGAATACCGCCTGCACATGGTGTTTCTTGTTAATTTGGTGACAATTATGGTGACAATATTAAATTAACAATCTAATCCGTTCCCTCAGGAGTACGAAAAGTATTTGAAATGGTATTTCGACGAGACGCAATGGGGCAAGAGGGAAAAGAAGCATATGGCCGAACAGCAAGAGTTCAAGCAAGCCTTGAAGATTTATGAGGAGAGAACGAATAAGAAGAAGAGAAAAACCGCCTCTGCTGTGAGCAGCGCCGCGAACATCAGCCAAGGCGGCGAATAAACTGAATAATCATCTCAAAAAAGTAATAGTCATCTAACAATAAAAATACGCATCTGAAAAGTCGTTTTCATTTTGTATCTAATCATTTCGATAATCTATATATATAAAAGCGTAAATCACTCACTGACTCATCACGAAATCTCAGAAACTACAAGTGCTAGGAGTCTCAAATTTTGCATGGGGGTCCCTTTTAGGATGTAGGTGCTCACTAAGACGGGATTTTGCGAAATTCAATCCCTAAGAGGGTGAAACAGGGTGGCAAAGTTTGTATGGGAGAACGCGATTCCTTGGCCCGATTGACTTGAAATTTGGCAAAGACATTCTTTTACAAAATTAATTGAACATGTGTTTTGTATTTTTTTGAAATGTATCCCTTAACAGGGTTGAAAAGGGGTAGAAAGCTATTTTTAGGGTGGTTGACTTCGATATCGGAATCAAAACTTCTTAGTGCATTTGAATGATTAAGAAAAATATATGTCAGTTGTCACTGCACGGGCTGACGTTTAATCTCTAATTTTCCCGATTTTCAAGACAAACTTTGACTATTTTCACTACTTCACGAAATATTAGTCAAATAAAACGGCAACATCTGGCAAATATCAGATAACGTGACAAGGAATGTGGTATTTAGAGAAGTGTTTCGATGGAGAGCCTGATAATAATGCACAACATTAGTTGCACCCGGCATAAATCTTTGCCCGGCATGCGTTGCAATGTCACGTTTTTTTAGCCAGAAACCTTTTCAGTAGTAAGCAGAACAATTCACCAAACATTCACCAAAGTTTCATCATAATCGGATGTGGATGAATGGTTTAGGAGTGCAAAGGAAACAAATACACATACATCGATTTTTATTTATAAAGAAGATAACTATTAAGCAAAGATATTAGAATTTTTAACTATAAGGTAAGTATTAAATGTAACATAATATTATTATACTTATTTTGTTAAATTACCGCTAATAAATTTTATTAAGTAGGTACCTACCTAACTAATACAGAATCGTTAACAGGGCGTCGATTCTGTAACCAAACTCGAACCCCACTTCGAATCTCACTTCACTGCACGGGAATTTTAAATCATAAATAAGATAATGATAAGAAATTTTTTTTATCACAAAAGATTTTAGATAGCTACGCAGGCTACCTAAATTTTTTGCAATCAGTAAAATAGCTCATTTAGTAAACAAATGTCTAATAACAAATTCACGCGAAGTGAAGTGAGATGCGAGTTTGGTTACAGAATCGACAGACTGCGCGGGTAAAACCGCGGGGTGCAGCTATTACCTATATAATCACAAAATTGTGTAAATGTGAAAGTTTTGATGTTTGGATGTTGTTCTGTTAGGTACCTACTCAATCATATCATACTCAATCCTGAACGGGTGAACGGATTTAGGAGAAATTTGGCACAGATTAAGTCTGGAATACTTAAAGCCCGCCGGTAACGATCAATTGCGATTGTCAATTTTTCCGTCAATGCCATTGTTGGAGCAATTGACAATCGCTTCAATTGCACGCGTAAACGATAAATTTTTCCGTCAATGGGCGTCAATTGCGGAAAAATTGACAATCGCAATTGATCGTTACCGGTGGGCTTAACACAGGCTTCTTTTCATCCCGATCATTGGTTTCCAAGGGAAGACTTACTAATTACCGACTGCCACGCGGGCGTAACCACGGGCAAAAGCTATACATAGTATAAAACAAAGTCGCTTCCCGCCGTCTATACGCTTCTCTTAAACTATGCATAAAAACCTCATTAAAATCGATCCATAAGTTTGGGAGCTAGGTTGGTTGCCTCAGACAGACAGACACACACACACGTCAATTATATTATAACACCCCTTGCGTACGTCGTATAGGTATATGTCGTCCTCCTAGGTATATGTATCCTGTAGTATAATCTAATAACTTTACACTGACACCACATTAGCACAGTTTTACATTTAGTAACTACATTACACCCGTGCGAAGCCGGGGCGGGCCACTAGTAGTAATATAAAGGTCGGCTTCCCTCTCCAAACTTCGCCATTTCTTTCTTGGAAGGGCCCCCAATTTTGTGAAATGGTAGTGGTTTAGTAGATTATCTCTTTTTAGGATTAATTAATTCACAAAATAAAACTATAAATTAACTTAAACCAATTCAAAAATGTTTTTGTTAAATATTGATTTCTGAACGTCTTTAAAAATTCATTGCTTGAAGGTAGGCTCACGAGCAGCTTCAGTGCCCTGTGCCCACGGCAGCTGCAAAGGTGCCGAAACATCGGGAAAATCCAAAATCAAACCAAATACTAATTAAATACCAAACTACTTTTAATAAAACCGCGCTAGTATCGCGCGCGCGCGCGAGCGCGTAAGCTTGAGAAATAAAAAAGTAATTTCCATAAAATCCAAAAGTTTTTTAGTAACGTTAACCAACTCCAAGTCACTGCAAAACTGCATAGGCTAAATTAATTATTATTGTTTCAACTCATAATGAAACTAAACATTTTGGCCAAAGAAACATGGGTTGAAAAACCACAAATAATATTGGTCCTCCCGGTACTAACTACTTAGACAGGTTGTAAGTAGGTATGTATGAGAAAGCATTTCAAAAGAAAGTAACAAATTGTGAAAAAGATTGTGCAATAACTTTGAAGACCCTTGTAGGGTATACCTTTTACGGGTTAACTTATTATATCCAGCTTATTCTAAACACAGAGCCAAACATGATTTTTATGCTGCGAACGACAGATAAGCCTGCAAAATGGCGGCGAGCAAATAAAACGGAGTGGAGTGTCGATTTTACCGAGGGGGACGCTATTTTTGAGATTTTTATCATCGGCTCTGAATGCTAACGTGTGTTTACCGGACCGCTGATCTGGCAACTTTTATTTCTTTATTGCGCAAAAATGCTAACTTTCACGGGACTTGTAGGGGTAGTATAATTTTACCAAAAATGGATGGGACTTCTTAATAATGTTTGGTCTTTACTCCATGTACTGTTAAGTAGTTAAATAAAATATTCGGTACAATTCACGACCAATTATAGTGAGGGAACCCATTAGTTTGACGTTGATACCATCTCCAAGGTCTTGGAATCGAATCCTGGGATAGGTACCTTTCAATGAATAGCTGAAACTTAGTTGTGTTTGGAAATTTCCCTTCAGACCAGTGTATTGTTACACTGTCTACTTATTCGAAAACACATACTTTATGCCCTAGTTGTGAAGTAAAGAAACGTGATCAACGCTCCAGTAAATAGAATTACGCCACGAAACTCAGAAGTCAGAACTCGGAAACAAATCTGAGGTCTGCGTCTACAACGAAGTAAAATAAGTAGGTAGTACCGTTACGCAAATTTTTTGCGTAAAAATCACAGCTTATCCTAGCAACGCGAGACGAAGCCATGGCGACACCAAAAATCCACCCTTTTAATATTCCAGTGGAGTATTTGGAATTAATTTCAGTCGTTTAAATATTTCTGCGGCTCGCGACCGCCGCGTAATTATTGTTTGACTTTCACTCCGCCCCGACCACACTGTTTGTACAACTCTACTTTATTAAATCTGAAGGTTTGTTAACCTGGCTTTGTTATTAAAATGTGAACTCGAGCTTTGGGGACAGGTGACTTTTTTAAATGTAGGTATGTACATTACCTTATACCTACCTCTATATTTTACGTAGGTAGGCATAAGGTTAAGTATGCTCAAACTGCAAATCATTTTGGTATTATATTTGTGTAGAGTAGAGGATTCACTGTTCGCCGTGTATTAAAGTTGAAAAGCTAGGTGGCGCAGTGGTTTAGCGCCTGGCTTTACAATTGCAGATGTTAAACAACTTTCGCAAGGGTCGGTAATGGGATGGGTAACCAAAAATTTATTATCTTCCTCCTTTAGTACCTCCGCCGTTGGTCCCAGCTGCATTTGCAGTCGTTAACACCCACCAATCCGCATTGGGCCTGCCTGCGTAGTGGGTTATCTTATAGTTATAGCCCATCCTCCTTATCTGCCCATGAGGAAGGCCTGTGCCTAAGCAGTGGGGACATTAAAAATGACTTTGATGCCAACATAATACATGATCAAACGAACTTCACAAGTGAAATTCGATCAGTATTATATGAATACGCTTCATTCGAAGATATAATTTACTATGTAGTCCTTTTAACCTACAAGGCAACTTCGCACTTATTAAGAGAGGTCTAATGACCATTTTAAAAAGTTCGCTGTCAATCCGCGCGCCTGCATGGTGCAACTCGTCATTCTTTAGAGATCATCATCATCATATCAAAACTTAATAGGTAAATGGGATGGGTGGGAGGGTGATTATATCTTCGAATGAAGCGTATTCATATAATACTGATCGAATTTCACTTGTGAAGTTCGTTTGATCATGTATTATATTTCATCGCTTCATTCTTCGATATAATTTACTATGTAGATGTTTAGAGCCTTAAGTTTTGATATTGTTGGATCTTATCTGAATTTATCGTAAATAAAAAATCGTATTTATAATCATATTTATATAATCAGTCTTTATTTCATTAATATTACAAAATTTTAAGAGTACGGGATCTCAATCAAATTTGATTAAGAAGAAGATAATAATTTGTAAGTAGGTACAATAATTACCTAGGTATCTAGGTTATTTTTCAGTATTTCCGAAACAAACAGCGTTTGCAAATTTATTTTCATCTATAATCTGTCGATGATAAAACTTTGCAAAAGTTGTTGATGATTTTGTCCAACCTGCTAGTTTACGAATAGTTTCGACAGAAACTCCTGCAGCCCTAGCAGCCGAAGTGGACGCGTGCCGAGTGCTGTGTGCACTGAATGTGGACACGTCCACTCCGCTGCTGGCCAGCACTTGCTTAATCCATCGGCTGATGGATTGAGCCGTGGCTGGTTTGTGGGGTGATTTAAACGTCAGCAACAGGTTTTGTGATCCACCAACTCTTAAGTGCTTTGTAAGACACAAGTAGTCTTTCAAAGTAGTTGCAGGGCATATGCTATTATTTTCTGTAAAATATGGCAAAAACAGAACCGGTTGATCACGTCCTGGTGCTGAGGTTTTAATTATGTCAGAGATAATAATTTTGACACCATTATTGCTAATTTTAATGTTGTTAATTTTTATAAGGGAGAACGTTTGAACTCTATGTCCTGTACATAAGGCTAAAAGAATTACTAGCTTTTTAGTTATTTTTTCTAATGAGATTTGATCATTAGGGAACCATTCCACAATATAGTTTAAGACTATTTGCGGGTCCCAAGTAGAGCTGTACTTAGGATTTGTAGGGCGTAATTTATAAGCTCCTTTAAGTAATCGTTTTATTTGTTCTTGTGAGCCTATGTTATTTCCTAGCAATAATGATAATGCGGATCTATGGTTATTCAACGTCCCATAAGATGAATTTTTATTAAACTGTTCGGTTAAAAACAAGGAAACTGCGGTTATGGAGGAGCAATATGGGTCAAGATTATTACCTTTACAGAATGTCCACCATAGTTTATAAGTAACGCCGTATTGCGTTAAGGTGTTTTTTGAAATTGAAGCTAGCATTAACTCTAGTGCTTGAACAGGTGAACCTCGCTTCGTGAACGCGACCCTTAGAGCGTCGCTGCTGCCAGTGTATGTGGATTGAGCCGTTGTTGACTCCTGGAAGAGGAAATGACAAAATCTTTAATTGGATCTAAGTAAACTACTTCAGAAATAATAAGGCTTTGAAGAAGCGGGAACCATGGCTGAGAGGGCCATACTGGATAAATGAATATGCATTTTGCTTCGTCATTCATTATTTTATTATGACACTTCAATATTATTGAAAATGGGGGGAAAATATATGAAAACCAAGGATTCCAGTTGAGTGTAAATGCATCAACAATCAATGCTTCTGGGTCGCGTTTCCACGAAACGTACAGGTCACATTTGGCATTGGTGCGGGAGGCGAAAAGATCGATATCTGGGTGTCCCAATTTTTGAGAAATTATTTGAAAAGTTGATTGGTTGAGTTCAATTTCGGTATCTGGATTGATTCGTCGCGACTCTTGATCAGCTTCTATATTGTCCTTAGTGTTGATATAAGCATACAGCCAAATTTTTCGCTCCTCACACCACTGCCAAATTGTCCTAGCCAACTTATTCAAATGTGGGAATCTAACACCTCCCATACGATTAATATAACTAATTGCTGTAACGTTATCTATACGTAATAAGATTGTGCAATTAGACATGTCATGAGCGAAACATTTTAAACCAAAAAAAGCGGCGAGTAGTTCTAAGTAGTTTATATGAAAATCTTTTTCATCTGACTTCCATTTACCATTAGCTCGTATCTGATTGGCGTAGGCACCCCATCCAGTACGAGATGCGTCAGTAAAGATTTCAATATCAAAATTTAAGGGCCCCATAGGAGAAGTAGCAGATAAAGCGTTATTTGCCCACCAATTTAGGTCATGTATGACATTATTTGAAAATTTTACTTTTGTATCATAGGAATTAGAATTTTGAAGTGCTAATAATTTTTCTCGTTCTAATTGCTTTGTGTATAACCAGCCGTAACGGACGGCTGGGCACGCCGCTATGAGAACTCCTATTAAATGTGCATAGTCCCTTATGGGGCATCTGGGTAATAAGGAAAACTGTTTCACTAATCGTATTATATTATTGCGTTTTTCATCGGTTAATGATATAGTCATATTAACAGAATCATATATAAAACCCAAAAATTTGCAACACTGTTGTGGTTGAAGACAACTTTTATTGTAGTTGACAACAAAACCAAGACATTCCAGAAGATGTAATGTTTCACTTACATTGGATAGGCATTCGTCATATGACTTCCCGATACATAATATGTCATCTAGGTATATAACTGAAGTGAACCCCTTGCGTCTTAAGTGAGAAATAACCTCTTTCATTAATTTAGTGAGAGTTCGAGGTGCCGCACACAGACCATAAGGCATTGAATTAAATTCATAAGTTATATTATTGAATTCAAATCGTAAATATTTTCGATGTGAGGGTAAGATTGGAACGGATAAATATGCTTCTTTTAAATCGATGGTGGCTAAATAGCCACCTTTCGGTATTAGTTTGGAGGCAGTGCGGTAATCCTCCATTTTAAAATGAAGTTTTTGAACGAATTTATTGAATGGTTTTAGATTTAGGATAAACCTAAAACCACCCGTAGATTTAGGTGCTAAAAATATTTTTGATAAGAATTGATCGTCACCCTGCTGTTCACATTCAGTTATAGCCCCGAGACTTATTAAGTTTTGAATGGCTGTGACCATATTTGATTGATCTAACAATGACAAATTATTTTTTGGGATGTGAGTCTGAATGATCTCTGTTTCTAGTGGAATGGGGAAACCAAATTTTATCCATTTTAAAATCATATGATTTTTTGTTATCTTAGTCCAACAGGAATAATGATGTTGCAATTTTCCAGCATGTACCTGCGTTAGTGTCGCGGCTGGGCACGATGTTGTTTGTAAGTCGACGACCTCGACTGACTGGGCGCAGGCTGGGCTGGCTGGGTCCTGCGTGCTGGTTGACTCGTCCTCTGCGCCGCTCCACGCCCCCCCCTGTTCGAAGACTGAAAACGAGGAAGGCTCATCCAGTTTCCCTGAAAACGAGATCGTGTTATTGGCTGAGCTTGTGACGTAGAGGGTGTAGGTCCCTTGTGGACTGGCCCTGTTTTCTTAATTTGTAGACCTTGTTTTTCTATGGTCTTCGAAGCTTTAATTTTTTCGGTCAGTTTAGTCCCGAATAGAAACTCGTCCGTTTCAACATCTTGGATAACGCTAAGGAATGCTTTATCCAGCAACGGCGTTATTGCTTTAATCCGGCTTTGTGTTTCGGATGAGTGCAAATCCGTCAAGATACGACAGCCGTCAGACAGTATTTTTATTGCTTTAATTTTTGTTTGCTTTTCGTCGTTAGTCAGGAGCAAACTAAGGGCCTTGCTGATAGCTGTGATTCCTACTCCAAGTTGTTGCTGTCCGCTCTCAATCTTCTTGTCCCTTGCTTTAGTACCATCGTTCACAGCTGCCCTTATCTCAGGATTCAAGTTAGGTGCCCTTAACTGTTTGCAGTTTTCGGGTATCACATAATCCTTAAGAAGTTTTTCCTTAGCTTCTTTGGTCAAACCCTTACGGAGGATAGGCAGCCATCTTTGTGCCAAGTCAGGATGGATTTTTTCTCCGTACACTGCAGCTTCTTCTACGGTATCGCCAAGAGCTGATAATAACTCAGAGTCCAACTCTGGTAAAATTTCTGCGTTTTTATTTTCCGATGAATTAGATGGTGTTGGTGGCGACGTTTCATCGACATGAGAAGGTAAAGTTTCTGTGACTGGTTCCGTTACAGGATTACTAGTTTCTTCCACCGACATCGGAACATGATCGATTCTTGTGTGTTCTATAACAGATAATTTTATTTGTTAATATTATATTTCAAAAAATATAAAATCGACAATTAAATCAATAGTAATAAGTATCAACGGAATGTTGGTTAACTGCCAACGTCCCAAAAAACCTTCGTGTTAACTCACGGTTAACCCCCAGGTCAATTATTTTACCATCGTGTTAACTCACGGTTAACCCCCAGGCTATAGAAATATACCATCGTGTCGACTCACGGTCACACCTCCGGTAAAAGTTGTGTCGATTTTTTGTCGAGGTATTAAAATATCACTCACTTATATACCGATGTTACATACCTGATTTGTTTTCAGAATCTGATGAAGAATAAACCAACACTCGACGTCGTTTTTTGGATTCTTTTTCTTGTAACCTTTTTAACTTTGCACTATAATACTCGATTTTATCTTGTGCTTTACGTTTAGGCATTTTTATAACTTTAGATTGTAAAAAAATATTCAATGTGGGTAGGTTGACTCCGCTAGCGAACTGCGTGCGTTCGTTGCCTCGCACGAAAAAAGAATGACGAGTTGCACCATGCAGGCGCGCGGATTGACAGCGAACTTTTTAAAATGGTCATTAGACCTCTCTTAATAAGTGCGAAGTTGCCTTGTAGGTTAAAAGGACTACATAGTAAATTATATCGAAGAATGAAGCGATGAAATATAATTGATAGATCGCTGCATTGGTGTTATGATGGTAATGATATCAATTGACAGACCCTACATGCAATAAGGAACGAATTAGCATTAATAAATTAAAACAACATCATATAAAATACAATTTAATACAACAAACTTTATAGGTAATACAAAACAGAAGTATGTATTGTAACTAACAATTAAAATTACATTAGAAATTTATAATATTTAATAAATAACATTGATCAGTCTTTTTAGTTTTCGGTGGATTAATTTTAAAATACATTCAAATAATATAAACGCATGCTTTGATTATTTAAGTACAATACTTTTTTATTTTAATTTTTAGTCGCTCTTTTAAAAATTAGTTCGAGATGTACAGTGGCGGTCACATAATAGGGTATTTGACAACATTGAAAATATACTGCAAATTGTGGTCATACTAACAGATAATGGCGTATAAAACATATTCAACTATTATATAGACTAAATTAAGTCTATTGATTGATTAATTTCACCTAGAAAAATGCAATAATTTTTATTTTTTTCTGTGGCAAAAACGCTCTAATATTACTGATGACGTGACTTGCTTGTAAATAAATATGGCTTCAGGCGTTTGATACGACCATAGACTTAGGATCCGCGATTGATGGCTGTTAAATGGCTAAGGATATTACAATGTTTAGAGGCTTGTGACGTCAACAAGTAACGTTTCCAGCGCCTTAGCGTTTTTGGCGCGGTTTTAAAATTTTAAACTTTAACATTGATTTTTTAATAAAATACATTGATGTTTCCTGAAATATCAATGTGGTGCGCTTATTACGTAATAAGGAATAATTTAAAATGGTTTTCCAAAATTAGTCAAATAGCCAATTAAAGACACTAGTCGAGTTTCATACAAACGAAGTAACTTTGAAGCCTTGGTTTTCCGCCACCTAGCTGTGATCTGAATTCTGATGATGGTCATCCAGGGAGTGAATGGAAGAGATTCAGATCGCTATACACACCCAACTGATCTGATCAGCATACTAACTATTCTAAGAGATATAAGGATCAGTCTTCAGTTTCAGGATTTCCATACATTTTGATGCTAATTTCGCGGCTTTTATATTATGCTTACATCTCTTAGAATGCTGATCAGATCAGTTGGGTGTGTATAGCGATCTGAATCTCCTCCTTTCACTCCCTGTATGGCCATCATCAGATCACAGCTACGAGGGGAGTTCAAAGTATTCTCGGTATCAGGATTTTCTGCTTAGTACTTAATGAGGGTAGTTTTTGTCTATGGTTCTCTTACGACATTGTCCAAGGTAACAATTAGAAAATTTCGTCAGTTTACCAGCATCGTTAGTTTTGAAATAAAACAATTTTTAACGGATACTAGCGCGGTTTTATTGAAAGCACTTTGGTAATTAGTTGGTATTTGGTTTGATTTTTGGTTTTCCCGACGTTTCGGCAACTTTGCAGCTGCCGTGGTCACGGGGGCTTAGTAGCAAAAAGACCTATTCGCAAAATGCCACACGGCCAAAAAAAGGACACGTTCTCAGAATGACTTGTTCTCGAAAGGACCTATTCGCATAATACCTCATTCTCAAAAAGACACATTCGCATAATGCCTTATTCGCGTAATGACCTATTCTCAAAAGGACACATTTTTTAAATACCTGCCAGCTTTAACGTTAACAGCAAATGATGGGTAATTATCATGGATTAATATAAGTGAAATACATTTTTATTACATTTTAATCCGTCAGCTCCGCTATAGATATAATATTTGATAAGAAATATAGAAAAATATTGACTAAATTAGAGACACAGGAAATTACTGTGGAACAATTCTTCAAACAAATTATTTATTTGCAACTTTTAATGTAAAATTGCAATACAATTTTTTATAATATCTAATCTTCTTCTTACCTAACAATTATTGATATTACAAATAATAATGATTATAAAAGAAAAATTCATACCTTTCCTTTAAGTATAGTAATCTGGCATACTCTTGTTGATTTTTAATAAAATGATAAGAAATGACTTATAAGAAATGATTTATAAGTTAGTATTTTTTCATATTTATATGTATATGAATTATTTTACCTTTCTGAAATACTCAATTTCTGGTTTTATAAACAATACTGTGTGTCCAATCTACTTTAACCCCCTTTCAGGATTGCATTTTATCGAGGGACACACTGTTATTCACTGTATACATGCATAGTTTCATTCAGGCGTTTCGCGAATAGGGCATTTTGAGAATGAGGCATATCGCGAATAAGGCAATATGCGACTGCAGGGCATTTTGCGAATAGGTCCTTTTGCTACTAAGCCGTCACGGGGGACTGAATCTACCCGTGAGTCTACCCTCAAGCGATGAATTTTTTTAGACGTTCAGAAATTAAAAATTATCAAAAAAATTTAATTGTTTTATGTTGATTTATAATTTAATTTTATGAATTACTTAGTGCTAAAAGAGAGAGAAACTACTGAATCTACCACCATTTCATAAAATTGGGAGGCCTCCAATTAAAAATTGTTTTATTTCATGTCTAGTGAGCGCGTAAGCTTGAGAAGTGAATATATCGTTAGTTATTTCACAATCGAGCTTCGAGTGAAACAAAATGTCTGACGCGAAATGTTGACCAAAATCGACCACGGTGGTGCTCGATTCACTTGGCGCGCGTTGCCAAGGCTGTTATTCAGGAGTGTGGTTTCAAAGAGATCAATCAACCACCAAGATCTGGTACCTATAGTGACTATTTTTTTGTTCCTGAAGCGGAAAAAAGAGCTTCGTGGAAAGCGATTTTCTAACGATGAAGTGCTTAAGGCGACTATGGACGATCATTTTAAGAGATAGAAAGTTATTTTTTGGAGGGTACTGAAAAGTTGGTTTCGCGTTGTAAGAAGTGTGTCGAGGTTCCAGAGGACTTTATAAAAAAAATCAGATTTCTTAGCTTTTTCCTTCATATTCATACCGAGAATACTCTGAACTCCCCTCGTAGGTCAATACCTGGCGGAAAACCAAAACTTCAAAGTTACCTCGTTTGTATGAAAATTGACTGGTGTCTTTAATTATGTGACCGACACTGTAAGGTACCTAGTTTACTCTTTTGACATAGGTAACCGGATCATCTTCATCGAAATTAGTTAAAATTCGCGCAAAATCCTGCACTGCACATTACACTTGGGATGTCTTTTCAGTCTATTAGTCCCAGTCAGCGAGTCTATATCGAGTCCCTTGAGTCTCTCATGCTGTCCCACTCCCTCCCGTAGCGCGGGCAGATCTTCCGTCTTTATCACTCCCGCTTGGAGGTAGCCTAGTAAGTGCGGTGCGTGCTCTTCTACGATCTTCTTGCGTTCTTCTGATACTTCACTGAGCCTGATAACAATAAAATAGTAGTTTATGATACAAGGTTGGTAAGGAGGTTTTTAAAACGAGTTGACGTTTTATAAGCCCGAGCCGCAGGCGAGGGTTTATAATCGTCACGAGTTTTAAAAAACCTTAACAACCGTGTGCCATACTACGTTTTTCAATACATTTGCGAGAAAACATTATAGGTACTACTGAAATTATAATCTATACATATAATAAAACAGTAAATTCTAA
This sequence comes from Agriphila geniculea, assembly GCA_943789525.1. Taxonomy (NCBI): domain Eukaryota; kingdom Metazoa; phylum Arthropoda; class Insecta; order Lepidoptera; family Crambidae; genus Agriphila; species Agriphila geniculea. Next base: position 24,274,833 of record OX038882.1, on the reverse strand, counting down.
ATATTTTTGCGCGAATTACACAAAAACCGCTAAATGAATTTTGATGGATTTTTCACAATTTAGTAGATTGAGGTCCAACTTAAAATCTAAGCTATGTTTCATCAAATTCAGGTGGGTGGAACCAGGGAAATAGCTTGAACTCTCCGTAGTACTAGCTTTCATACACTAAAGGGGTCATTTTAAACTGGTTGGTATATTTTTCTACTGTCCACGCGGATGAAGACGCGGGCGGAAGCTAGTAGAAATTAAAAAAAAAACTTTCGTAAACAAAACGCACGGCGCCAGCGTGCGGTAAAATCAACTTTCCGCACGCTGTACTAATCCGTAAACAAAAACGCACGGCGTGCGGTAAAATCAACTTACCGCACGCTCGACTGTCATCGTAAACTTACATTTTCGAGCAACTGTATTGAAAATTATGTTAACAGCCTTTGCCCGGTTAAGTAGAATATCATTATAATGGCCGATTTCAATAACCTATCCTATCCCCAATAACCCCGAGATCCAATGATCAATTCACAGATACGCCTAATCCAGATTAGTTGCTAAGCAACTGTCATTATTTTTTATTAAGGCTCCATTATGCGATATCATTCGTCTCTGTCTTTTTCTTTACGTGTAAAGAGTGTGGAAAATAACCTCACTTCTGCACTTTTTCGATGTTTTTCGTTGTTTTTACATCATTATCTTTAGCATAATTATCTTTCTTGAAAAAAAGTTATTGGAGCAACTGCACAGTACGTTAAAGTGTATTTTGATGTAGAATTCAATACGTTTACGCTATTATTTACGCCAAATATATGGCCCGCGACAAGCCTACCATAACCTACCATGGGTTGTTGCGGGTTGTTTGCGTTACCGTAAACTAACGTTTTCTCTCTTTCACACACATTCACTGTGAGCAATATATCCGATAGTTTGCTGTAACGTGGACAGTTTACGTCAACTCATGGTAGGGCCACTGGTAACGATATATTAAAGTTTGTAAATATCGTTACTTATGGCTGTTACAGCTGATAAGTTTCTTGCGCCCGTTCTTCTTGTCAGCTAAAAAAGTCTGGAACGGGTGGTAGGAAAATATAGACGATTCAATGTACTTAATAATTAAGTCTATTTGAATAAAGCTTATTTGACTTTGACTTTAATTGAAATCGGCCGTAAGTCGGTTCATTCTTACTTGTCCTATATGGTAAACAATCTTCACCCAACTCTTTATTAAAAAAAAAATACAACTAATAATTTTCACACACATAGATTTTGAAAGAAATTACTAATTATTAGTGACAATTTGATTTAATAAGACAACACATTTACTTTTAAATAACAATTTAAATTAAAGACATATCAAAAGCTATTTACTAAATAGGAAAAGTAAGAATAAACCCTATATTGGAATCATTCTTTAGAAATCTTTCCTGTGACAAGTCGCATGCGGCATAATGTCACATCTGACAACTATGGCCGTTGCGCGTTCGTTTACTGCATCGGAATCGGAGCGGACGGATTTATAATGGGTGTAACAAGACCTTCAACGAAGCCGAAGTCCACGCATTCCGCCCATCATCTGAATCATTTTTGTCTTTTAGACTATACCTGGGAATTCAATTCAATTCAATTCAATTCAATTCACTTTATTGCAATTCCCACAATGGTAACAAGATGGTAGGTAAAATGACAAAGTACATTGTAGACCCTGAAAAGGGCACAGCAAATTATTTGGAGAGGAGTTGAGAGGACGACTTACTTTTTTTCAATTAAAAAACAATCTAATAGCTACGAAGTTATTGAAGGTCAAAGTCAATTTTATTTTAATTTTTTTTATGAAATCTTATTTTATTCATTATTTCCTACATTTTGTCCAATAAAACATTGTCAAAATTGTAAGTATTTCGTAACACACAATGGCTTCAAAACGTCGTCACTCGATAAATCTCATGAGCACGCACATAAACGTTGCCTTTCAACTCGGCCGCACGCAGCTCGCAGGCGCGGTCTGTTGTACGCGTTACATTGCGTGGTAAAGAATGCAATGCTTTATTAACACCAAAAATCAAAATCGTTTCCCAGCAATAATTTTGAACAGAAATGGTCCTGATGATGGGCAGAATACGTAGACCTCGGCTTCGTTGAAGGTCTTACACCCGGTATGGATTTCTATAGCACTGCGTGCACTACATCGGCATTTCCGCGCAACTTAAACCGCTCTCAACGATTAGCACTGTGTTTTTTATGACTATTCATGATGCAAAAAACTAGAACGCTTCGCCTTTGCTATAAAAAGAGTACGCCAAAATATTTCAGTTGAGGCTGCTCTGGCTGCATACCATGGCTACGTCTCGTCTGTACTTAGCTATGGGATATTGCTTTGGGGGAACTCCGTTGATATAGAAAGAGCTTTTTTGATACAGAAGAGATGTATTCGTACCTTAAGCAATATTTGGTACTTGGAGAGTTGCAAACCATTTTTTAAAAAGTATAGTATACTTCCGTTACCCTGCCTTTACATTCGAGACGCTTGTGTTCTTGTCAAATCTTTTCCTAAGTACTATAAAACCCGTAAGGAGATAACTGTAAGACAATTACGGAAACAATATAGAGACCTAATATATCAACCTCCCTGCCATAAGGACATATATAAACGAAATGTATATAATATGAGTATAGTACTGTATAACTCATTGCCGCAATATCTGAAAAATCTAAATGGGGTTTCTTTCAAAAATAAGCTAACCAAATGGCTCTTAGAGAAGTGTTTTTATAGTACTAAAGAGTATTTAGAATGGAACAATTAGATTAATAAGTTAAGTAAAGTTTTGCATGTCTGCGAGCAGGCTGAACACATGCGCATATTTATATTTAAGATCTGTAATAACTGTGTTTTGTGCAAATAAAATATTTGTATTTGTATTTGTACAAGTACGTAAATCCAATCTACCTATTTCGATCACTGATAATGACACTCACCAAGCCTCGTCGTAGCTCCTCACGTAGTCGGCTCGCGCGTCCTCCAACTGCTGCTCCCTCTGGCGTCGCGCGGCGTTGCCTTTAATTTGTTCGAGGAGCTCTACAGAATATGCGCGCGCTTTCTCCTTCTTTTTGCGTTGTTTCTCTGCTTCTTTTTCATTCTCCGCCGCTATTTTCAATTCCGTCTGGAGAAAGAGATAAAGTTATTTATTACTTACCAATAAAGTAACTTATCCAATCGCGTAAAGGTACGTAGGGTTGCTAACTTTTTAACAAAAAATATAGTACATTTAGGTCTGACATTAGAAATGAGCAGTATTTTAGAAAAATGCTCAGTATTTCCTCCTACTACTATCCATACCAATTTGTGTTAAAGGTAAAACTAATGATAAATTTACTATTTTTTTTTCCTAAACCCCAACTCTCTCATTTTCTGCTCCCTCTCGAGTCGTTTCTTGGTGTCCATCTGGGCTGTGAGCGCGTCCTTAGTGTCGGTTCGGATGCGCTCTATATTACATCTTTAATGGGCGGTTACAATGATGCTAGTATTGAACCTAATGACAAAAGTACTTACTTCTTTCATCTTGAGACTCCAACTCTCTCTTCTTCTGTTCTTTTTCGAGTCGTTTCTTGGTGTCCATTTGCGCTGTGAGCGTGTCCTTAGTGTCGGTTTGGACGCGCTTTATATGAGACTATAAAGGGCGGTTTTGATGATGCTAGTAGTAAACCTAATAATAAATGTACTAACTTCTTTCCTGAACCCCAACTCTCTCATTTTCTGCTCCCTCTCGAGTCGTTTCTTGGTGTCCATCTGGGCTGTGAGCGCGTCCTTAGTGTCGGTGCGGACGTGGTCGGCCTTCTGGCGCTCCGCGATGTCGTCTTGGCAGTTCTTCTCTAAGTACTCTTGTTCTTGGAGAGACTTTATTATGTTCTCGCGATCTTGACGGATCGCCTGTGGGTGTTAAGGGAAGGAAAAGATGTAAGTTTACTAGGTACAGATAAAAAAGAAATTACGAATACGCCTTCAGTTTACTGTTGAAATATTGATTTTATATTATTAATTGAACAAAATTGCAAAATAAGTATTTTTTTACTAATAAAGGATGTAACAAGACCGTCAACGAAGCCGAAGTCCACGCATTCCGCCCATCATCAGGATCATTTCTGTCTTTTAGACTATACCTGGGAAACCAATCGCTACGGAGTTATTGAAGGTCAAAGTCAAGATTTTTTTTTAAATTTTTGTTAAATCTTATTTTATTAGTGATTTCTTAATTTTTGTCCAAATCAACGTTATCAAAATTTTAAATATTTCGTAACAAAGAATGGATTCAAAACGTCATCACTCAATGTATCTTATGAGCACGCACATAAACGCTGCCTTTCAACTCGGCCGCACGCAGCTGTGTAGCATACACTCGCAGGCGCGGTCCGTTGTACGCGTTACATTGCGTGGTAATGTATGGAATGCTTTTTTAACACCAAAAATTAAAATCGTTTCCCAGCAATAATTTTGAACAGAAATGGTCCTGAGGATGGGTAGAATACGTAGACCTCGGCTTCGTTGAGGGTTTTGTTACACCCGGTATAATCGATAGCAGTATTGAATGCATACCTCGTCAGCCAGTATTTTAGCAGTAATTTTCGCATTCAGTTCTTCTTTCTGTTTCATTTTTCTTTCTCTTTCTGCGATACTGTAAAACAAAGCAAAAACTGTTGGGTACCTCATCGAATTGTCGGAGCGCAGACTGCCCTCGCGCACGTAAGGGGTCCGCTAGACTACAGTTTTTGTCCGCCCGCCTCCTTAGATGGCTCAAACTGTAGCTTTATTCAATCCCGAGAATCATTTTTTCGTTTTTAGAATAGCGAGCTCAAAAAAAGTTATAAGGAAATTCTCGATCCAAGTCGACGAAAAAATTTGATATTTTGTCAAATTTTGAAAAATCTTAAAAAAATATAAACCTATTTTGGAAATTCAAATTGCATTTAAAGCCCTCCGGCAAACGCACATTTTGACAAATAGCCCATCCACATACCTCTCATATTTGTGAACTACAGGCAAATGTCACAATTTCATAAATCGGGGCACTATACTCGATCACGAAAACAATCATTTTTAATGTTAAAAGTTTGCGTTCACCATGTTTTTTTTTTCAATAAATAAGTGTGATATTTTTTAAAAACAAAGTCACGTAAAAATAAACTAAATATTGGAATATTTAGATTAGATTTCTGACTGCAAATTTTCCATAGAGAACAATATCGTGCGATGGCTAGAGACTGTAATGGTGAACGCAAACTTTTTTTGATGTGTGTATTACAGTGCGTTCACACAGGTCTGTATTAACAGGGTTGTTTTTAACAGATCCGTCGGTACTGTAGGTTAAGTTCACACTGGCTTTTACTTTAACAGGATACAGTAAAAATAACGCATCGGATTCTGTGTTTGCTGGATCCGGAATATTGTGGTGAAAAAAAAATGTGTAAACTCGCTCGTACAACTACACTCGTCATCGCCAAATAAATTTGTGTGAATCTATAAATGGTTTTCTGTTGTATACTGAGATTGCTATAATTAACATATTCGATAAAATGGTTTCTTCGATTCGATAAAATGCAAAATTCTACAAATGCCAACTTAGTTTAAAACCACAGCCACGCTGCTCCTCGATACTCTTCTCCTGCTGGAACGTCACATGGCGCAACGCATCGCACGTACTGTACATTACTCACATGGCAGCGCTGCGGTCGCGCGCGGCGCGGCGCTGCTCCTCGATACTCTTCTCCTCGGCCACAGCCACCTCCCGCTGCTTGCGGCGCCACGCCTCGCGCGCCTGCTGGAACGTCACCATTTCGCGACGCATCTTCTCCGTCAGCTCGCGTTTCTGCGCCAACTCCCTACCAACAAAGGCAGTGGGTTATACTCTGGTTTTCTAAAATAACGGTGCCGTCACAAAGCAGCAGTAATATAGCGGGTGAATGACGTCACTAGAAAGTTGTCTCATCATCATCAACATATCGACACAATTTTTTCACAAATCAACACACAACACACATCAACACGTTTCAAGCTAAGTACTTCCATCGCACATAACAACCCATGCAAGAACTCTATCAGCAACAGAGTAGTCAAAGAGTGGAATAAGCTTCCAGATGATGTTGTAGTTGCCTCAAATGTAAATCTGTTTAAAAATCGACTTGACAGATATCTTCAATAAACTGTAAACAAAACGCATAGATAACAGGATACAGGCGTTATCAGTTGTAACAACTGCTTGCCTGTTAAAAATAATAATAATAATATCAGCCGCACGACACACACTGCTAGGTATAGGCTTCCCCTAAGGATATCCATGACGATCGGTCCTGCGTTACCCGTAACCTTCACCCTCACTTCGGTCCACCTTGTCGGGGGCCTACCCACGGAGCGTCGTCCGGTGCGCGCGAGCCATTCCTTTCCCCCTCAACAGCCATCGGTTTTTCTCGCTGTGACCGCCCATTGCCACTTCAGCTGAGCAATCCTTCGAGCGATGTTGGTTACTTTAGTTCTCCTGCGGATTTCCTCGTTTCTGATTGATCACGCAGGGAAACGCCGAGCATGGCTCTCTCCATTGCACGCTGGTTGACCTTGAGCTTCCTTTTGACACCCATAGCTAGCGACCACGTTTCACTGCCGTAAGTCATCACTGGCAATGGCAACACACACTGTTCATAGACTTTCGTTTTGAGACACTGAGGTAAGTCGGACACGAAGATTTTTCGAAGCTTCCCGAATGCTGCCCACCCGAGTTGGATTCGACGAGAGATCTCTTTCTCGAAGTTGGACGTACCTAACTGGACTGCCTGTCCTAGGTATACGGAATGGTCAACAACTTCAAGTGTAGTGTTCCCAACATGAACTGGAAAGGGTACAACATGGGCATTTGACATAATTATCGTCTTATCCATGTTCATCCTGAGACCCACTCTTTGGGAAGCATTACGGAGATCTTCGAGCATTGTGTTCAGGTCTTCCATGGTCTCAGCCATAAGGACTATATCATTGGCAAAACAAAGGTGTGTTAGGTACTGGCCATTAATGTTGATGCAGAGTCCTTTCCAGTCCAAAAGCTTAAAGATGTCCTCCAACACAGCTATGAACAGCTTCGGAGAAATAACATCTCCCTGTCTCACACCATGCTGCAGTTGGATAGGATTTGTGCTCTGGTTTAGTACTCGGATCGGCATGGTGGCATTTTTGTATAAGTACCTCAACACCTCGATATACCTATAGTCTACATGGCACCTTTGGAGAGACTGCAGCACCGCCCAGGTTTCAATCGAATCAAAGCCTTTCCCATAGTCCACAAACGCCAAGCAAAGTGGCAGATTATACTCGCACTCACTCTCTATTAGAAAGTTGTCTATTACATAGACAACTTTAACTAAAATGGCGCTATTTCCTACAGAACAACAGCAAAAGTGTTGACATCAGCCATTTTTAATGTCCCCACTGCTGGAGCATATGCCTTCTTTAGGGGTGGATAAGGAGGATGGGCCATAGCCCACCACGCGGGCCCAATGTGGATTGGTGGGTGTTAACCGCAAATGCAGTCAGGACCAACGGCTTAACAATTAACTTGTCTTCCGAAGCACGGAGGAGTTCGAAATAATTCATTTTTGGTCACCAATCCCATGGCCGACCTTTGCGTAAGTTGCTTAACCTTCTTAATTACAGGGCCAGGCGCTAAACCACCGCGCCATCGCCACCGAGCTCCAAGCATAAGCGTTATTTATATAGAAAACTTTCTTGTACTATATTGCAGCTGCTATGTGACGGCACCTTTATATTAGGAAACCAGAGCTTAGGCTAAACCACACAATAGATATAGGTATCACTGACATACATACACTGTAACATAATTAAATCATTGTTTGTATGGAAATCTTTGCAAATAATGAAGACATTTTTGATTTCTGATTTTGGACGTCGACAATAACATGACCTTCTAGTAGTAGAATAAACAGCGGATTATTTTTTTGCTCTGATTGAGTTGGTCTCGTAGACAAAATTGTTTAGTTTGACAGTCTAAAGCAACGGTTCCTAGGATGACGGTGCCGTCATATTAGGGCCGTAATTTAGCGGCGTAGAACGTCGCCTATGTAAACAATACGGCACGCTTACCTAGAGAGCGGTGCTGGACACCGTAAAGTCAAACAGTCTTTTTACGTCCGTAAAATTACGGCCGCTATGTGACGGAACCGCTTTCTTACGAACCTACCTTAAGTCGTTAAAAAACACCCTGTGCAGTTCTAAACTTACCTCTGATCTTCATCAGCGATGGTGCGCATTATATCGTCCAGCATTTTCTTCTCGATAAGGGTGTCTTCATACTGGCACTGTTTCTGAAGCTGCCGGTTCACCAGCTGCTGCTGCAACTCCTGGCAGTACTGGGTGTTGCGCTTCATCTTCTCCGACTCCTCGCGGTGTTTGGCTTCTTGGTCGTTGTACAGAGCGGTCAGGAGGACTCTGTTAGCGTGTTGCTCCTCTGACTTTGAATAAAGTAAAAAAAATGTAATAGTAAGGCCTTTGGGATACTTACACCTGCCTAGCATGACCAAAACACGATATATATCGCATGATATAGCATTTTATCGCCACTCAGCTGTCAAAATCCGTTGTCTATTGACAGTTAAACGTGATAAAACGCTATATCACGCGATATATATCGTGTTCCGGTGGTCATGCTAGGGGGGCTGATATGATTACCTGGATATACAAGTTCATGGCACACTATACCGGCACCGCAACTGCACAGCTGCAGCACGGCGTCACCTCGAATTTAGGCTACGGCTAGCCGCCAGCTAACTACGCGTCGTCCGCTAGGCGCAAGCGCTCAGTCCGCGCGCCGGCCGAGAGCGCAAGCTATTTTGCATAACATGTTGTTTCGCTGGCGACTCGGGAGTCAGCGCGCAGTAAGCGAGCGGTCCGCTCGCTTGCAGCGAGCTGGCTGCGAGTCGAGTTGTATGGTAGCGGCATGTGCGCTGACTGCCCGCCGCCACCGTTTGCTTTTTCTTATTGACATTATGAAATATATTTTACGACACATGATTTAATGCTCTAATTTGAGTGACAAGTTAATTGCTGGGTTGGAGCGGTGCCGGTATAATGTGACATGACCTTAATTCATTAGACCCATTTTAGAATATGCCTTACAGGTTTGGAACCCCTATTTTATTAAAGACTAGCGACCCGCCATCGCTTCGCTTCGGTTCCTGCCTTTTTAACATGTTTTTATACATATAAACCTTCCTCTTGAATCACTCTATCTACTTTAACGTGTTCAAAGAAAGGTTACATAAATAGTGACACAACTAAAGAACCTAGACTGTGAGACGAGGTTGAGATATCTAAATCTTACTTAGCTTGAAGGATCATAGAGAGAGAGGAGACCTGATTGAGACCTTTAAGATACTAAATGTCCATTATGATATTCCAAACTTTGACAAGATGCTGACACAGAAAATTAACGCTCACTTAAGAGGACCCAGCTTCAAACTTGTAAGAACAATATCTAACGACAACCCCCACAGGCACTTTTTGAGCAACAGAGTGGTCAAAGCGTGGAACAATTTGCCAGATCACATTGTCTCAGCCAACAACTTAAACCAATTTAAAAATAGATTATACAAACATAATAACTGTACAATAATCCAATGCGGACAGCCCGTCGCCGCACGAGTTACAAACAATCAAGTTTATATTCACCATACAACCCAAACAAACACTAAATCGTGGGCCACCGAATTGCAACAACTATTGCGTAGTAACTGTATGCAATGCTTTTTTAACACCAAAAATGAAAATATATAAATAATATGAACAGAAATGGTCCTGTCCTGATGATGGGCAGAATATGTTGACCTCGGCTTCCTTGAAGGTTTTTTACACCTTGTATAAAATTATTAAGTATAAGATTATTATCATTATACTTCAGCCAACTTAAAGTTAATAATTAAGAACAGGCATGTATTTTAAAACATAAGGTAAGGATCTGTAGACTTAGAGGAGGTTTAAAATAAATTTTGCGCGCGAGTAGGCGTGGCTAGCGGCGGCGAAGTGAGGGGCGCACCCCTTGTGGAAAACATAGCGCGGCTGTCCGGCCGTCCCAACCTTCCCGCGTCTCGCATCGCAACCCGAGCGCACAGTGGAGTAATACTACCCACTGTCCGTGCGTAGTTTCTTTTGTTGTACCTACTTATATTTATATTATATTTTATTTTATATTATCGTAGTTACCTGCGTAGTGAGTTATTATTACGTCGAAACAAGAATACATCGACTTCTTGTCATAAGAATAAATAAAACTGTACAGAACGGACTCTTCTTTGACTGAGTCCCAAACGCCGCCATTTATATACCTACTTCCCCTTCAGAACGTTACGCCCCGCTGTCGTCCAGGCGTGTTGCCAGGGTTACTTACTGTTAAATATTTCTTACGCGTAAAGATAATATTATTGCTAAAATAAGGAAAAGTGTTTACAATGCATGCTAAATCTGCTGCTGTACTACGTCTTTATTAAAGTTTAAACCAAAACTAGGAATAAGTTTTTCTTTGCTCTGAAATCATTGTTTTATTCTAGTTTTACAAAATATGAGATCAATATTTACATTATAAAATCCAGCTCTTCAATTGTATTTGTATCCATTTTTTTTATTGCTACTCTGTCTTTATTTAATATGTAGTTTTTTTTGTTATTCTTTTGTAATATCTACCTATGTGTGTCTGTTAAATAATAAGATATTTAGAAATGTTGTGCGCAATTGTAAAAGGGCGCAGACATGCACTTGTTGTGTTAGTTTATGTGTTTTTAGGGTTTCGTACCTCAAAAGGAAAAAACGGAACCCTTATAGGATCACTTTGTTGTCCGTCTGTCTGTCTGTCCGTCCGTCCGTCTGTCTGTCAAGACCCTTTATCTCGAGAACGCGTGGAGGTATCGAGTTGAAATTTAAACTATATACTAAGGTCTACGGGCCCTTGAAGCTGTAAAAAAATCAAACTTCTAAATTAACGTGAAAAAAGATACTGCCGTTTAGGGCGCAAAAAACGCATTTTCGATACTTTCAAAGGAATCAAAATTCATAGGGTACTTCCCGTTGACCTAGAACTATGAAATTTGGCATGTAATAGCGTCATAAACTACACTTACAGGAAAAAATCTGAAAACTGTACATTTGTAATTAAATCATAAAAAATATAGTCATTAAAATACGTAATTTTATCATCGAGTGAAACAACGGTATGCGCGGTCATAGTTTAACTTCTTATTGACTTTTGTGATAATAGCGCCACTAATTATTTTTAAAATATAAATATTTATTATTTTTAATTAATTAGACCCTTTCAAATATTGTTACAGTTAATTACTTTTAAAAATAATTAAAAAGGAATAAAATTGGCTCTAAATATTTCCGCAACATGGCGGTATGTCACGCCGCGTGACAGGGGGTCAAAGAGTAAAACAAGCACAGAGTGCATTCCAGCAGACCAATCGTTAATCGATCACTTATGATGAGTAAATTTTAACTATCAGCGCGTTTCTCACACCGATGACGGGACTCGAACGGGATGGAAACAGACTTTCGGACCAAGGGAGGTGATGACTGGAAGGCATTTGTTTTCTTTTCGGGTGTTGTTGGAAGGTCGAAATTGGTAAAAAAAGGAAGGAACCGAAGCGAAGCGAAAGCGGTTCGCTAGTAATAAATAAAATCTATACATAAAAAAATCTAAATTGATTGATTGATTGGTGATTGAATGGAGATTGATTGGTGATTGATTGTTGGGATGTGCCTAGATAGAGCTCTAACGGCTGAAATTAAAGACACCGGAGGGTAGACCTTTCATGGTGTAGGTGAGCACTAAGAAAGGATTTTGGAAATTTTACCTAAGGGGATGAAATAAGGGATGAAAGATTGTATGGAAGTCTCTTAGTTTCAAAGGTAGGATGTTCAAATTTTGTGTTTAGGCTGACGATGACGACTAAAAATTATAAGGGGAAAGGGAAGGGGAGGAGGGACTGGGACGGAGGATGTTGATGTACTTATAGATAAATAAAAAGATTGACGGTATGGTGACGGTAAGTGTAAGTGGACGAGGAAGCGGAAGCTGAAGTGGAAGCGAAAGTCAAATGTACCATGGGCAACAGCGTCGCTTAACCACTGCTAAGGTTAAAATCACTTGCACGCCACACCCGCTGTCACATACTTTTAGTTCGTGCAGGCAGGGGTGATACGCGCCCACACGAATTTTGTTGCAAACTGGTTAAGCGACGCTGTTGCCCATAGTACCTACATCAATGAATATAAACAGTTTGCAATGTGGAGTGTCAGCCACTCGTTTTTCAGTCACCACAAGCAGCTGTGGTTAAGATTTGTAAATTAACTGTCCGCCTATTTGCCCTTCCACCTGTCGGCCTGGTCGCCCATCCACCTTTTTGCCTGTCCCCCGTCTGTCCTACTTTTGAAAGACTGTTCTACAGTAACATATCCAAATATTTATATTTATGATGGTACGGAACCCTCGGTGCGCGAGTCCGACTCGCTCTTGACCGTTTTTTTATGATTTTGTGTCTGTTTTCTGTTATTGTGCCATGTAAATAAAATAAAAAAAACGACCGATGGCAGCCCAGGGCTATTGAAAAGGTATGACGACAAGTAATTTAAAATTACAATAGGTACTTACCTACTTTAACAAAAATTTACTATTGGATGAAACAATTCGCTACACAAAAAGAACTGATCATGTCCTTTTGATAAATTAGGTACGGAAACGAAATAATATTTAGAAAATATTACTTCTCTACTCTTCAAACTTTGGGCAAACTAATGCCCGATTTCACCAACGTCCCCTAAATTTAACAGGACCCGCAAATCTGTTAGGGGACCACATAACCGCGTTCATGCGTTTCACCAACGCACATGGGACCCCTATAGTGCTAAAAGGACTGCTAAGTTTAGGGGGTGCAATATTCAGCCCATAACGTTATGTGGCAGTTTAAAAATCTTTTTTCGAGAGCAATATTTTTTAATTACTAAAGAAAATGGATAGGCACTTTATTCAATTGTAGAAAGCTTTAAAATTTTTGAGTTAATTCTGGGAAATACATTATTTAGACGACATCAAATAATTCGACAATGAGTGGGCTATTTTAAAAAAGTGATAACGTGGACTTTTAAAAATATATAGTTATATAAAATATAATTTACAATATAATAAAAAAAAATACAATAAAAAAATATAAGTATAATTATTTTAATATAAGTGCATAACCCCACATTACATTAAAGTTACTATGGGGCTGACATGTAACTGAATACAAAAGCTACTTTAAAAATAAAGAGAAAAAAAGATACCTATAGGTTATTAATATTTATTTATATTAGAGAAGGTTGAAAAGAATTTGGATTTTATGACCGTAGATGAGAAAGCTTTTTTTACATTTAAATGTGATTATTATTAGAATACTTACTTACCTAATATTTTATTCAAAATATTTTTTAATAATTTATTTCTTTTTGAATAATATAATGAAATACGACTTAATAAATAAGAATAATAAACATAGGTAGTGATTTTTTTACATTTAATTGTGATTATTATTTGAATACTTATTTTATATTTTATTCAAAATATTTTTAATATTTTATTTCTTATTTGAAAAATATAGTGAAATACGGCTTAATAAATAAGAAGAATCAACATGGTGATTTCAGACTTTCTAAAGGAATATCTGAACACATTTTGTTCTACGGTAGTCCAAAGGCTTCAAACAGTTCAAGTTTAAAAAAGTGTTTTTATACTTATATTTTAATTTCGGGTCAAACATTTGCTACAATAGATCAATAGAATTAAATTTTTTTAAAAGTTACGGTTAACACATCCAAAATGATGAAAAAACTGTCCCCTAGCTATGGTCTCATAGTTAAAGGGCTGTTTAGTTGGTGAAACGTATTCCAAACAAGGGGTTCGTTTGGGGGCTCTTTTATTTAAAGGGGCACATAGTTAGGTAACGGTTTAGGGGATGTTGGTGAAATCGGCCATAAAAATCTTAAGTGTGGCATCGTTGTTGAATTGTTTGTACAACCAAACACACCACAATAACTTGACGCCATTGTAATTTGTTTCCAAGACCGTACGGAACGCACAAACAGGCAAACGCGCGTGCGGCGAGGCGGCGACACTAGCTGAAGCAGCCTGACTGAGTTTTCCGTTTAACGTGTAGGGTAGTATCGTAACCCTGAGCTCGTACGGAGCGGGAGTGTCCGTTCTACACAGTTTTATTTATGCTTATGCTTTTGTATCAAGTGGTTTTTCATTTTGGTAAATATTGCATACACATTCGAGTGGCAGATGGCAGTAATTTTTCAATTTTGACGACTCTGTATGAAATAGTTTTCTTGCCGGTTATTCTCGTAACTAGGTCTCCCGCTTAGGCTTTGCGAGCTGATGGCGTAGCTCCTATGACATTTACAAGCACTTCTAACAGCCTAGACTGAATAAATCATTTTGAGTTTGAGTTTGAACTAGCTGTGTGATGTGTTGTAACTGACTGTACTGATTGTACAATTATTATTGTTAAAAATTATAAATCGCCATCAAGGCAGTTTATTTACTCGAGGGTTTGTTTTTTGTGATTTTTCTGTATTGCAAGGGGCATAATATTGTGTCATCTGCTTCCCGCTGCATCAGGGCATTTGCTGATTTTTAGGGTTCCGTAGCCAAAATGGCAAAAAACGGAACCCTTATAGATTCGTCATGTCTGTCTGTCTGTCTGTCTGTCTGTCTGTCTGTCTGTCTGTCTGTCCGTCCGTATGTCACAGCCACTTTATTCCAAAAGTATTAGCACTACATAGTTGAAACTTGGTAGGTAGATGTATTCTGTGAACCGCTTTACGATTTTTACACAAAAATAAAAAAAATAAAAGATTAAGGGGGGGCTCCCCATACATGGAACTGAAACTGAAAATATTTTTTTTCATCAAACCAATACTTGTGGGGTGTCTATAGATAAGTCTTTAAAAATGACATTGAGGTTCCTAAGACTATTTTTTTTCAAAGTCAACCGTCTTAAAGATATATGCCGCCAAAGTGGTAAAATGTGTGTCCCCCCCCCCTTTAACTTTTAAAGTAAGAGGGTGAAAAATCTAAAAAAAATATAAGCTATAGATCTTAATAAACACTTTCAACGAAAATTGGTTTGAACGAGATATAGTAATTAGTTTTCAAGATATAGTACATTTTCCAAAACCGCAAATATAACTTTGTCATTCATACAAACACTGTGAAAAACAAAGTTATTTTTTCAGACGAAAAATGATAGCGGTATTAAAATATGGTATGGTATAATTTACCTACGGAACCCTACTGCGCGTGACCCGACACGCACTTGGCCGGTTTTTTTTTCAATAGATGTATACTATGCACGACAGGATAATGCTGGACCTTCACCTCAGCTGATGTTAAGGCCAGTATATCCAAAATTAACCTATTTTTGATTCAATGGTAAACAATGAAATATTATTTATTTTGAACAGATAAAAATATATGTTGTAGTTTAATAAACGAACTTGATTAATTTACGGTTAAAATATCGATTTTTTATTTTCACTCGACTATAAAAATATGCAAAGACATTGAAAAATTTTATTGTTTTTTGGATGGTACTTAAAGATTATTAATCTCTTACGCACAAATAATATATAGAAAAAAAGGTAATGAAATATAGTAAAACATTCAACGGCTACTTTTTCAAAAAATGACTTTATGTTTATTTAAACATTAATATATAATAAAATGCTCGCCGCGACTAAAAATGGCGCTGCGCGGTCATTTTTTTTGCTATAAACAAGCGAGATTACAAGATTAGTAGATGAAACTGACTAAAAATCGCGCTGCGCGGCCATTTTTTTTTCTATAAACAAAACAAGCGAGATTACAAGATTAGTAGATGAAACTGACTAAAAATCGCGCTGCGCCGCCGCCGCCAAAGGGTAAAAACGGGACCCTATTACTAAGACTCCGCTGTCCGTCTGTCTGTCTGTCATCAGGCTGTATCTCATGAACCATGGTAGCTAGACAGTTGAAATTTTCATAAATGATGTATTTTTGTTGCCGCTATAACAACAAATACTAAAAACAGGATAACATTAATATTTAAGGGGGTCTCCCATACAACAAACGTATTTTTTTCGTCGTTTTTTGGTATGGAACCCTTCGTGCGCGAGTCCGACTCGCACTTGGCCGGTTTTTTTAATATAAACGAGCAAGGTTACAAGGTTAATAGATAAAACTGAATAAAAATAGCGCTGCGCGGCCGTTTTTCTAACCAACAGGTAAAAATGAAAATCTTGGAATCGCAAATAGGGGGTACCCGTAGATATGTCGCCCAGGGCGCTGGTAGTGCTTAAACCGGCACTGCCTTCACGTTTTAACTACTGAACCGATCATGAAATTTTGCATTCATGTTGTCAGAGGTACAGAAAAGGGACATTCAGTTCCCGAGGGATAGCAAAAAAACTGTCCACGCAGACAAGTCGCGGGTACCTGTCACTGGAAAATAAAAAAAAATATTAGGATTAGGATCGCGGACTTCAAATATATTTTTACTTTGGGTCGCCAGTCAAAAAGGTTAAGAACCACTGCCCTAAAGGGTTAAAATATGGGTGGAAATTTTGTATGGAACAACAATATAAAATAGACATTTCGACTTGAAACTTCGTAAGAGTACTTCTATAATGGACCCCAGCCAGGGGGAGGGGACGAAAAGAGGGACGGGGATGGAAATGGGATACCAATATTTTTATACCCCATTCCAAATATTATAAACTAGTTTCCACAGGAGAGTTCGTCCGCGTGGACATTCGTGAGATCCTTTAACCAGGATAAAAAGTATGCTATGTTTTAATTTCATGAAAATTCAATCAGCTGTTTTTACGTGATTAGGTGGGTTCCCATCAAGCGAACACCTTCGTGCGAGGCCTGCTGCATGTGGCAAACCTACCTCGAGAGTCAGCGTGCTAGTAGCAACAAGCTTTTTGTAAGCTAGTTTTATATACAAACTAGCGGCCGCCCGCGACTTCGTCTGCGTGGAAAGATTTTTGCTATCCTTCGGGAAAAATAGATTTTTTTGGGATGAAAAGTACCCTATATCCTTCTCTGTACCCCTGACAACGTGTATGCAAAATTTCATGATGATCGGTTCAGTAGTTAAGACGTGAAGGCGTAACAAACAAACAAACAAATAAACAAACAAACGGACATTCGCATTTATAATATTAGTAAGGATTACTGGGAACAAACTGTCCTCTGTTATCCATGTTGTTTTATAAACGATTGATTATTTTTGTAAAAAAACTAAGTACGGGTATCTTTTATTGGCTATGAATATAAATATCGTAAAACAGATATTTTTTGAAATAGTTATCTAGTTTTGTTTTAATTTATGAAAATTTACGCACGGGTCATATATTACTTACATTAAAAAATTGATTCAACTAAATAATAAACGAAAATAACAATAATAGTAGGTAAGTACTTAAATTGCAGAGTCCAAGAAGTAGCGTATTGACAACAGGTAAAAATTACAAAAAAAAAAAAACAAACATATCGTACAATCCTCGCGGCGAGTTATGAGCGCCCAGGAAATGTGGAGCTTAGGCTTACTACGCATGTAGGTAATTATTCTACATTGAAATCAATTGCTATAGAACAAAATACAAGTATAAGTGTTTTAATCAAGGCCAATGAGGTTTAATCATCGACAGGAAGAAAAATATGAAAAAACATATAAGTTAGTCCGTACGAGGTATATCACTAAAATTAAAGTTTCGATCCATATGCTCCACTTCAAAAAATAAATCTATTCATCGGAAGAAAGAAAAATATGAAAATAATAACTAGGTAAATCCCTAGGTCAGGTCATGTCACTCAAATTACATTTTCGACACACTATGCACCGCTTCCATGCATTGTAAATTCCTTGTACTAAACTTATCAACTAAGATGTGATGAGAAGATAATTTTGATATTTAGTTAGGTCCTTATCTCTTTTTCGAGAAAAGGGCTCGGCATCAACATTAATGGCCAGTAAGTACCTAACACACCTTCGTTTTGCCGATGATATAGTCCTTATGGCTGAGACCATGGAAGACCTGAACACAATGCTCGAAGATCTCCGTAGTGCTTCCAAAAGAGTGGGTCTCAAGATGAACATGGATAAGACGAAAATTATGTCAAATGGCCATGTTGTACCCTCTCCAGTTCATGTTGGGAACACTACACTTGAAGTTGTTGACCACTACGTATACCTAGGACAGGCAGTCCAGTTAGGTAAGTCCAACTTTGAGAAAGAGATCTCTCGTCGAATCCAACTCGGGTGGGCAGCATTCGGGAAGCTTCGAAAAATCTTCGCGTCCGACTTACCTCAGTGTCTCAAGACGAAAGTCTATGAACAGTGTGTGTTGCCAGTGATGACTTATGGCAGTGAAACGTGGTCGCTAACTATGGGTCTCATAAGGAGGCTCAAGGTCAGCCAGCGTGCAATGGAGAGAGCCATGCTCGGCGTTTCCCTGCGTGATCGAATCAGAAACGAGGAGATCCGCAGGAGAACTAAAGTAACCGAAATCGCTCGAAGGATTGCTCAACTGAAGTGGCAATGGGCAGGACACATAGCGAGAAGAACTGATGGCCGTTGGGGCGGAAAGGTTCTGGAATGACGACCGCGCACCGGACGACGCTCCGTGGGTAGGCCCCCGACAAGGTGGACCGACGATCTGGTGAAGGTCGCGGGAAGCCACTGGATGCGGACAGCGCAGGACCGATCGTCGTGGAGATCCTTAGGGGAGGCCTATACCCAGCAGTGGGTGTCGTGCGGCTGATATGATGATGATGATTATCTCTTTTTAACTCGATCATGTTCATATTTTTTTGCCTTACAATGAAAAAAAAATAGGTACACTTGAAAAACTACACCTGATCCCGTTGTTAAATACCGCGCAGTATTTAAAATAATAAATATTGTGCATGAGCGGCGACCAAGAGCGAGCGACACGTCCTCCCTTCAAAGATAGCTGCAGCCGACCGTCAAATTACTCAACAGTGTTGCGCCCCGTACCATGCCCGTACGAAGAAAAGGGAAGGCATGAGCGCACAGCTTGCTCAGAACACTCCAACGTAAGCGACAAACGCCAAAATCTAAAATAATTCAAAATGTAAAAGTTTTTATTGAAAATAAAAACGACACATCGTTTTGTTTAAGTTTAATACACCAAATGATATAAAAATACACCATAACATCTTGTAATTTCAAAGTGAAATCAATAAACGTGTTTTTGAAGAGGTGATTTCGGGAATTAATTCTATCGAGGAAAGTTGTTTCCATTATGTTTCTGAAACTACAGATTGTTCGAGAATATCCTCTAGTATTCACTGTCTAAATTTAAAATTCGTATCTATAGCTGTTACTGAGAAAAATTATCACCCACAACGTACAAAAATTTACACCTCCTCTTAATAGTTAAAACTCAATACAAAACACACCTGCAACTGTAGCCTCTTGTACTCATTGTTGAGTATCTGCTGTCTCAAGTCCCTGCAGACGTAGCCCGCCTGGAGTTTCTTGGAGAGCTCTCTCAGACTGGGGTCCCTCTCCCGCAGGTAGTGTCTCCTCTGCAGGTGATTAACTTCTTCACGGCGCACTTTTGCTACTTCAACACCGAGAGCTATCTCTTTTTCAGCACGAGCATTGACAATTGCTGCATGGTCGGTTCTCTGTAATGTAAATGTTATAATTTGATGTCTGTATTTTTAAGTAACGTTTGTCAGTAAAGAAACGTTATTGAAGTATGTACCTATATTCATCTTTGAAGATAACTTTAATTAATAAAGGTAGATAGATGGCTTCAATGTAAAAATTCATAGCTCTAATGTATAAGTATATAATAATCTTAAATCTTCTTATAACTAGGATTTGCCCATAACTTTGTTTGCATGGACATTATACTGACAGATCTGAACAGTATTCTAAGAGATATAAGTTTTTAGTTTCAGTATTACCATATATTTTTATGCTAATTTCATGGTTTTTTAAACAAATCCTTATATCTCTTAGTATGCTGATCAGTTCAGTTGGGTGTGTATGGCGATCTGAATTTCCTCCATTCAATCTCTGGATAGCCATCATCAGATTACAGCTAGGTCAATCCATAGCAGAAAACCAAGGTTTCAAAGTTACTTTTTTTGTATGAGAATCGACTGGTGCCTTTAATTAAGTGACCACTCTGAGAAAGAAAACTAATGGAGCTGCCATAAACTGCAATACTGACAAAATACAAAGCATTCGTGACGTCAAGCGCGTGCCGTGTCCGCCATATTGTGTTGCGTTTACATGTTACAATTTCGACTCACTGTTTACATAAGGTTAGGGCTGCCATCTCTAAAACCTGCCGCCCCGGACCAGAAGCGTAAAAACCCCGGACTTTGGAGCCTTGACCCCGGACATTTGATTTTTTATATTCACTCTAGCTTGGTTAAAAAATACATTTTACCCAATACTTGACTGGAAAAAAATGGAATTTTAAGCCATTTTTCGCATCAAATAGTGTGTTTTACTAGTTATGATGTAGACCTGGGGTGTCCAACACAATTTTGTGTTCTAGTTTTAGTAGTTTTGTAACTGTAGCGTTCCAAAATAAATGCCCAAATAGCCAGGGACGGCCCATAATAAAAAAAAATGGCCGCGCAGCGCTTTTTTTTGTCAGTTTCATCCACTAATCTTGCTTATTTATAGTAAAAAAATGGGCCACGCAGCACGATTTTTATCAGTTTTATCCACTAATCTTGTAAACTTGCTAGTCTATAGTAAAAAAATGAACCGCGCAGTGCGATTTTTAGTCAGTTTCATCCACTAATCTTTGTTTTGTGTTGTGATTTTGCCTGTTTATAGAAAATACGGCCGCACAGCGCGATTTTTAGTCAGTTTCTTCAATTAATCTTGTAATCTTGCTTGTTTTAGTAAAAAAAAGTGGGCGCAAATTTTTGTGGGTTGCGCGGTGCGCCACGCGCAGTGAAGTGAGGCACTCGGTAGCATGTGCGCTGAATATAGTACTTTTTTGAACGGAGTTTGATCCAAAAACCCGGATTTTAATTAAAGTCTACAATCAGAACCCCGCCCGGACGCTCCCCGGACACCCTCCAAACTAGGACAAATTCGGGGAAACCCGGACGGATGGCAGCCCTACATAAGGTGTATGTACACTAAGCTAAGCCACCATGTTTAGTTGCGTTTGAATGGAGGGTACGACTTTCCATTAGTTGACGTGGAATTTAAGGGTGGGAGGGGTGTGAAGGGGCAGGGGGGGTCCCCCCTAACCCCCCCTTAAAATTTGGGAGCTAGGAAATGCATACTTTTTTTTAAATTGAATTTTCAATTTCGCACAAAAAAATAATGATATCAGCCAAATTACTGTTATTTTTCGGCAATTAAAGGAGGGAGAAGGGAGGGGGAAAGGAAACAACTCCCTTCTCCAATCCCCATCTGCCGGTGATGCGTAGTTTTCGAGAAATAAATTTTTGTGTAAACATAACCTCAAAACAAAAAATATGGAAATTAAGCAGGAGAGGCTAAAAAGAAGTGGGGAGAGGGGAGGGGACGTATGAACAAAATTTCGCACGTATAAAAAGTCGTTTCTGGCGCTTCGCCGGCCGCTGCCGCGGCACGCTCGCTCGGCTTGCGCGCTGGGTTCATGTACACCTAACATGCTCGTCGCTACGCTCCTCGCACCTATTACGTGATCTGCTGTCTTTGGTCACCATCGCAACAATATAGCAGTGCTACCAACAGTGCGCCGCCATTAAACGTCAAAAATGACGACACTGTCCTAAAATTAGACATTTTTAACCTAGAAATTCTTAATTTTTAGATTTTTTTTTCTCGCGTCCTATTTGTTTCCGCACCTTAATATTTCGTATTCGTGATCTAAATTATGAGTTCTTTACACAAAAAAAATATGAACTCTAAACTCCACGTCAACTAAAGGAAAGACGAGCCGAATGGAGAACAATGAAGTAGGTATGCAGGTTTTTTCGTAGGTATGGCAGGTCCATCTTATTTCTTTGATTTCCATCATTGAGTGACCGCCACTGTATGTACATACTTATAGATAAACAACCCTAAACTGACACAAACCTCATGAAAATCTTTTTCCATTTCCGCCTCTTTTTGTATAAGGGCCAGACACCGCCCCATGCGGCCGTCCTCCATTCGGCTGTTCAGCCACTGGACGTCCAACGCCCGCTGGAAAGTCTCCAGCTCTTTCCTCCGAGCTTCAGCGATCGCATTTCTTTGCAGTTCAGTTTTCCCCTCCTAGCGAAGCAATAAGGGAGAATTCAGAAAGATGCTTATGTTAAACTCAACCTTTAGTAGGTGGTGTAAGAAGGTAATTTAGAAAATTAAATAGCTTACCATGCTGGCCATGTTATTGTCGTAATAACAATTGATAGGTACAACAGTTACAGTTGTTCGTATTATAAATAATGTCTTGTATTTTTAATTTAAAGATCAAAATAACAAAGCAAAACACAAATATTTATAAAACAAAACAGTCACTGTCATCTGTCACTGTCACTGAGCAACCCAAAGAGTAATGTTACGTGGTGTGATGTGACCAAGGAAGGTGCATGATGTATTACTGTGTATACGAAAATACACTTTTCAACACACTTGCTCGTAAAGTGAGTCCTAATACATCGCTTTTAGGGCCATAAACCGAACTATAACAAACGCGTGCAATAATGTATAAAACACTAGTTGGTTATAGAATTATCCCTACAAAGTTAAATAGGTACCTTACTGCAAGTTCTATGCGTGTAAACAGAGCATTTTCAATTTAACCGTATTTTCTTAGTAACAACAAAGAGGTTTTATGCCGCTAAAAATTCATTTGCATTTTTGGAATAAATAAATGTGTAGGTCCTTAATTAAGTCAAACAAATATTTATTATTATCAAATTATTTCTTATTTACAATATTTTGTTCAAACATATTAAAATATTAGCATTTTATCACCTAAATTTATAATTTTGAAGTAGGCTGTACGCTCACTAACCCCTTTGTTCGCAAAATATTCTTGCATTGGGCGTGTGAAAAAAACAAAAAAAACCTGCGCGCCTTTTCTCATCATGATTATCATTTTGTTTTTGTCGTATTTGTTGCTGTGTGGTAAATTAGTTTGTTTTTTCCTCGCAAATGTGTTGAAAAACGTCGTATGAAACTCGTGAGCTCTTACTTATTGCACACTCGGCTGAGTTACGCCCTCGCCTGCGGCTCGGGCTGCAACCCACAGCCTTGTGTGCAATAAGTAACCTAAGCTAACTTGTATCATAATGTACTATTCTCATTTATGAATAAGGTTTATATTTCAATAGAAAAAAATCTGCGATTCAGTTGAGACCGCTAGTACGAGGAGATGATGATGTCTCTTTCTATAACATTACCAGCACTTTATAATAACAGGTTTAGTAGATTTGTGGTATAATACTTTCGTTATTAAAATAAAATAAAGTAAAATTTAATTATTTTAGTGATTAGAAAATATCTTTATATTAACTTATTATGTGTAAAAATATATCAGAATCAAGTTTTTTACAACTTATCCTATTAGTAGAATAGAATGATAGAATTTGGAATGTTAAAGTGGCAACATTACAAGCTGAATTGTCTCGTTTTCGTTGTTTCAAAAAAGTTTCAAGGGTCGTTCGAAAGCATAAACATAGAAAAATTTTCGCTGCGCTCAAGAAGACCAACAAAGCGTGAAAAAGAGAAGTTAACATCATACGGACACGGTCTATGTAAAAAAGAAACAAAGGCTCAAGTGACATGTGCCAACATTTTTTACAGTAAGAGCCCCTAGCGTCCCGCCTAGCAAATGAGCAATCACAGTTTGTTTACAATATTTGTTAATCTTAATTATAATTTAAAATAAAGGTATCGTGGAGCCATGGTGTCTTGTGCTCTAAGTAATTGTGATGTGACAAAAAGAAATAATCCAAGTAACCGCACTTTTCACAGTTAAATAAGATATTGCCACACATTTCTCTAAAACCAAATTTCTCTACATTTATTCGTTTATAGACGAAGAAAACAGTATGGAACATAGTTTATTAATTTCCTTTGCCGTATATAGTCATATTTTATGAATCTAAGTCATATTTTACGTATCTCATATAAAATGTATGCATTCGTTTTCGGATCACCCATAGACATAGAAAAATTTTCGCTGCGCTCAAGAAGACCAACAAAGCGTGGAAAAGAGAAGTTAACATCATACGGACATGGTCTATGTAAAAAAGAGACAAAGGATCAAGTGACATGTGCCAACATTTTTTACAGTAAGAGCCCCTAGCGTCCCGCCTAGCAAATGAGCAATCACAGTTTGTTTAAAATATTTGTTAATCTTAATTAGAATATAAAATAAAGGTATCGTGGAGCCATGGGGTCTTGTGCTCTAAGTAACTGTGATGTGACAAAAAGAAACAATCCAAGTAATCACACTTTTCACAGGTAAATAAGATATTGCCACACATTTCTTTAAAACCAAATTTCGCTACATTTATTCGTTTATCGACGAAGAAAACAGTATGGAACATAGTTTATTAATTTCCTTTGCCATATTATAGTCATATTTTATGAATCTAAGTCATATTTTACGTATCTCTTATAAAATGTATGAATAGTTTTTCGGATCACCTGTTTATTGACATTGTTGTTCTTTGACATTCTATTTCTATGGGATCACCTGTTTATTGACATTGTTGTTCTTTGACATTCTATTTCTATGTTCAAAAGTTTAATTATGGTGTTTTTAGCATTAATTGTCAAGGGCTGCGGGAAGGAAACATTTGCTGGTTGCAATATTTTCTTTTCAGAAGTAAGATAGATTTTTTTAAAAGTAACACTAATTCTTAATAAGAAACAATTAGGGTAACCACAATTTTTCGATTCATTGAAATCTTTAAAACATTAGCTGACCTCAAGGTAAACTTTTTTTAGCTTCCCTAAGAACGAGGAAGCGAAAATGAAACAACAAAAAATGCTACAAGTAGATATTGGAAAATATTATTTTTCTGCGGTAATCACTTTAAACCTTTGACCCCAAATGCAGTTCCATCAATTTTACCTCTTGCAATACACTACACAATCTTAAGCAAGCGATTTCAAGACTGTATTGAAATCGATTAAGACTGCGCGCATCAGCCTGGCGCAACTCTCTCAGTAAAAAACGATCTATGAAACGGAGGCGAATTTTTAACTTGTCTAAGTTTGAAAGAACGTTGACAATCCACAAAGCAGTAGATAATTGACAACAATCGAATTAAGGCGTATTATACTTCGCCCCATCAAAGAGTATCTATCATCTTTGATCGTTTTACCGCCAACGCCGTTTGACGTTTCTCTTTTGTTTGTTTTCGTTGAATTCGCCTCCGTTTCATACTCACGCTTTTTTGTATGACACTCCCGTCTCTTATAACGCTAGTTATTTTTACATTCTCTTTGGCGCGCATTTACACCGTTCGACCGTGCTTACTGCCATAGTAAAAGGAAAGGAAGTAAGTCTCTAAAACGTATATTTTTCAACGTAGTATTGGAGTTATCTACATAGTAGTTTTTGTCTTTATTTTATTTGTTGTTTTAGTAACCATTTACCATTTTTTGTTAAGAGGTTAATAATTAAAGGCCGGATTTGCGGTGGCAGGAATACAAACTTGCTAGTGATTACCAAATTATCGTAAATGTTTTTATATATCGATGTTTTGAAAATATTTTTGAAGTGGAACTTCTTTGATCGCGTCTGTATTTATTTTTGTATTTTACCAAGGAGGATGTATTTCTTAAAAATTTGACATTCTACTTCACTCACATTGACTTTGCTATCTTTGCATCAAGAAAAACTGCAGTGAATTTTATTATTTATACATTTCACGATTTTCACTTTTCTCAATGTAGGTAGGTAATTTCTACTATTTCCGACAGTAAGTATATATATCACGTTAAATAATTATATTTTTTTTTATCGATAAATTACACAAATAGATAATCAAGTTATCCACGCACTATTAAACGTCATTTTATTCGTGCTACCGCAAATCCGGGGTCTATTAATATTAAATATTTTCTATTTGCTGTCGTGTCAAATCAAATCGTACCTAGGTACTCATTACTTAGGTAGGTACTTATTTTATTAATCAATCACTTTTTACGAAACGGTGTGACTGTAGAAAACAGTTTGTAACATAATATCATATAAAAAATGCTTAAGTACTTAGGTATGGTAAGTATGTACCTATCTTAGTTACCTACATAAAAGTGTTTGGGCTCATTCACAAAAAAGGATCATTTACAAAGCTCCGTCACGTCTCAGTCACGTACTGAACTGAGCTTTGTGAACGGTCAGTCACCGTTAAAAATAGGTACCTACGTACAAGTTGTACTAACTTAACACTGTTTACACACATCAGTTCGGCTCAGTAAAGTCACGTCGCGTCACCGGCTAGGCAAGCAGGGTTGGTAGATTGGGCGTTTTTGTCGCTATTTTAGGAAAAAAAACTAATTATTAGGGAAAAAAGAAAATCGTAAATGAGTAAATTTTAAATGTTCTCTTCATACAAATTTGATAGAGATTGTGAGAAGATAAATCAAAACTTTTTGTACGATCAAAAGCAAGATGGGTGACCAAATTAGGTCGATTAAGATCGTGCAGCAACTTTTTGTGTGGCCAAAAGCAAGATGGGTAACCATATTAGGCTTAATAAAGATTGTGCAGCCACTCAATGTGTGGTCAAAAGCAAGATGGGTGACCATTTTAGGCTTAATAAATATTGTGCCGACACTTTTTGTGTGGTCAAAATTAAGATGGGTGTCCAAATTAGAATAAAAGAAGTTCGTGCAGCCACTTTTGTGTGGTCAAAAGCAAGATGGGTGACCGAATTACAATAAAACAAGTTTGTGCATACACTTTTTGTGTGGTCAAAAGCAAGATGGGTGACCTCATTAGGTTGATAAAGATCGTGCAGCAACTTTTTGAGTGACTAAAAGCAAGATGGGTGACCATATGAGGCTTAATAAAGATTGTGCAGCCACTTTTTGTGTGGCCAAAAGAAAAATGGGTGACCATAATAGGCTTGATAAAGATCAAAAGCCGACAAAGAAATAATTAACTAATATAAATAAATAAATGGAAAGATCTCGACTGATAAAATCAACACTCCGACCATTGCCGGCCCATATCCAAAACCCCGAGAGCTTTCAACTCGAACTCCAAAACCGTTTCGAAGCCCTTGAGAACAGCATAGATGTGGACGATCTAAACAATATGGTGGTGGATACTGTCCGTACGGTAGGGTCCAAGTTCTTCAAGACCCGCCGTCCCAAGCTAAAGAAACTCTCCGACCACACACTCCTACTCATGGATCAGAGACGTGAAATGAGGCTCCAGAGTTCAGTAGATGCTAATCGTTATCGGCAGCTTAATAGACAGATATCTAAGTCTTTGACGAGCGACCTTCGCCAATTTAATACGAATCGTATTAAAGAGGCTATCGAGCGGAACAAAGGCTCCAAAGTGTTCGCGAGAGATCTGTCTATTGGGCAAAGCCAGATGACGAAGCTGAAAACTGACGACGGACGCATCATCTCAGCGAAGCCTGAAATCCTTAGGGAGATCGAGAGTTTCTATGGGCAGTTATATTCCACGCAGACACCCGTTGAAAGCAAGGCTAAAGACCCCAGAGCCAAGCTTACCCGACACTATACCCAAGATATCCCGGACGTCAGCATGTACGAGATTAGTATGGCTCTCAAACAGCTGAAAAACAACAAGGCGGCGGGCGACGACGGAATCACTACAGAACTTCTGAGAGCGGGCGGTAAGCCGATACTTAAAGTCCTCCAGAAGCTTTTCAATTCCGTCATCGTCGAGGGCAGAACGCCGAAGACATGGAACATAAGTGAGGTGATTTTGTTCTTTAAAAAGGGTGACAAGTCCCTCTTAAAGAACTATAGACCCATCTCGCTTCTGAGTCATGTCTATAAGCTGTTTTCGAGAGTCCTTACGAACCGTCTCGCTCGCAAATTCGACGACTTCCAACCTCCCGAACAAGCCGGGTTCCGAAAAGGCTTTAGCACCATAGACCACATCCATACGCTGCGGCAGGTCATACAGAAGACCGAGGAGTATAATCTGCCACTTTGCTTGGCGTTCGTGGATTATGAGAAAGCCTTTGATTCGATTGAAACCTGGGCGGTGCTGCAGTCTCTCCAAAGGTGCCAAGTGGACTACAGGTATATCGAGGTGTTGAGGTATTTATACAAAAATGCCACCATGTCGGTCCGAGTACAGAACCAGAGAACAAATCCTATCCAACTGCAGCGAGGTGTGAGACAGGGAGATGTTATTTCTCCGAAACTGTTCACAGCTGCGTTGGAGGATATCTTTAAACTCTTAGACTGGAAAGGACTCGGCATCAACATTAATGGCCAATACCTAACACACCTTCGTTTTGCCGATGATATAGTTCTAATGGCTGAGACGTTGGAGGACCTGAACACAATGCTCGAAGATCTCCGTAGTGCTTCCCAAAGAGTGGGTCTTAAAATGAACATGGATAAGACGAAAATCATGTCGAATGCCCATGTTGTGCCCGCTCCAGTTCATGTTGGGAACACTGCACTTGAAGCTGTTGACCATTATATATACCTAGGACAGGCAGTCCAGTTGGGTAGGTCCAACTTTGAGAAGGAGATCTCTCGTCGAATCCAACTCGGATGGGCAGCATTCGGGAAGCTCCGAAAAATCTTCGTGTCCGATTTACCTCAGTGTCTCAAGACGAAAGTCTATGACCAGTGTGTGTTGCCAGTGATGACTTACGGCAGTGAAACGTGGTCGCTAACTATGGGTCTCATAAGGAGGCTCAAGGTCACCCAGCGTGCAATGGAGAGAGCCATGCTCGGCATTTCCCTGCGTGATCGAATCAGAAATGAGGAGATCCGCAGGCGAACTAAAGTAACCGACATCGCTCGAAGGATTGCTCAGCTAAAGTGGCAGTGGGCTGGACACATAGCGAGAAGAACCGATGGCCGTTGGGGCGGAAAGGTTCTGGAATGGCGACCGCGCACCGGACGACGCTCCGTGGGTAGGCCCCCGACAAGGTGGACCGACGATCTGGTGAAGATTGCCGGAAGCCACTGGATGTGGGAAGCGCAGGACCGATCGTCGTGGAAATCCTTGGGGGAGGCCTATACCCAGCAGTGGGTGTCGTGCGGCTGATATGATGATGATGAAATAAATAAATACACAAGAAAACAAACATAATCCCACCAAGCGTAGCGTTAGAAGCTTGGCTCTAAATGAGGTCTGATAACTTTTTGACAGTTTGACGAAGTCTTGGCAACATTATTCATGAAATGATTTTGGTGGGATTTCACTTCTTTTTGTAAGTAACTACCTATCCATGAACCGATAAATCAAGATGGGGTCAGAATTGTGGTCTAAAATTGTGTAAAATTCGATCAACATCAACCAGCGTATTTGTATTGTGATGAATTATTTCTACCACAGGATAAAATAAATATTTTATCCTGTGGTAGAACTAATCCATTCATGCTGTGATATTATTTTACTCTTTAACGCAGAATGTGACAGTGCAAAGAACAAAATAGAGTCTGCACGAGTTTTGCGCCATGAAAGAAGTAGTTTTGAAATGAACACATTATCTTTTTTATGACTACTTTTTTCCCATTATTTTAACAGTGATTTACTAAGGCTTAAAAATAATTACTAAACATTTAAAGATTTTTCAGATTCATATGTCTCATTTTTTCTGACCTCCAGCATCAAAATTTGCGGAAGTCGCATACAAACTTCCATCCCCTAGTTTAAGGGGTTAGGGGGTAAAAGTTTCAAGTTTTATAATTTTTTCGCAGTTTGTGTACTAATACTAGCTTACATACCTCAGCTATCTAGGACTTCAGGAAGTACCCTAGGAATTTTGATAATTATCAGTAAGTTTTGACGAAGTCGAGGTTTATTAGATATCAATAAAATTCAAAGTTTAAGAGCTATGCAATTGAAACTTTATATGTTTAATAAGCCTACTACAGACATCACATCCTGATAATTTTGTGCTTCTCGTATAATCCAAACCCAAGTTATGAGGGTTAAGCCACAGATTACTAATTTGTAGCAAGCTACAGATACGACAGTCAATTTAGCTTAGTTCCACGTCCAGAAGTTATGGCGCTGCGATCGCTTTCCAACCCAAGAGCACTAGTGCTTCCAATCGAAGTACTGTCGATATCGATATTCTTTATTTAGTGATGTGCTATTATCGACAATCAATAAAGGACCCCCTTTGGACTTATTATGAATTTTAATATAAATTATAAATAAAATAAAACAACCAATGTTAATTACAATTATCATTTATTAATTTTAGTTGAAGTATATGTTTTACACTTGTATAATGGTTTAATTCAATTTTTTGCATTCCGTATGTTTTATTAACAGTTTTTTTTTATAAAAGTAATTCCATCTCCATCTAAAATTGTACACTAATTAAGTTAATAAGACATTGCATATGAAATACTGTGCTTGAGAAGAAATATCACCTGAAACAAAAATATTTCGACATTAATCTCTGAGAATTTGACTAAATTCAAATCATTGTTAGACCTAACATTGTTTTTAATATGACATTCCATAATTAATTATTAAATAATTATATTTCAAATAAGCTTAATAATTAAGTACTTTATTAACACCAAAATACTAGCTAACCTCACTCTGATGTTTTGGAATCATTGGAATTTTGCTAGTTAATGATAGTAATGCTGGTGGTGATGCTCATTGAAAAAACCATTACCTGCAAATAAAAAATGAAAAGTGAAATAAAAATCAAGTTATTAACAGTAAGTATGAAGTTATGATAAATAAATACTAGAAAAAATCACCTTACCCGTAGCACCTCAGATGAGACTCGAACCCACTCCCTTGGGATTCTGGCCCAATGCATTGACCAATTATGCTACAGAGTCACTAGTTGCATGGGTAAAATTTTCTAGTACTTGTTACTTTTTCGCTGCAAGCCAGCGCATTGGTCAGTGCATTGGGCTGGTCCCAAGGATGCGGGTTCAATTCAAGTCCCATCTAAGATACTACGGGTGAGTCGATTTTTTCTAGTATTTATTATTCTTAATTTAAAAATAGCATTGTGAAATGCGAAAATTCTAATATTTAATAGGTAAGTATGAAGTTATTTATAACTTTATAACATCATTAACATTTTAACAATAACCTATAATATCATATTTAATTATTAAACTCTAAAATAGTACTACCTACAAATAATTTGCTAGTTGATTGAATGCAAAAATTTCATGAAACGATTATACTTAAAAATGTTAAAGACGGAGAACCACCAAAAGGGAATTCAGAAATTTTGTTAAAAAAAGAAATCACAAACAAACCTTGCATGCCCGCAACAGTCTCCATGTCTACTAATATCCTGCACTTGATCCTGGGTGACAGTGGTTATACTCCTTTTCTACCATGAACACTGGAATAATAACAATAAATGTAATACAGAACTTTTAAGGTTAACGACCAAATATTCAGTAGATTCTTAAAGTTATGGTCTGGTCATATCATAAGTTGTAAGGTCTGACAGAAACACTATAGAAATGACAGCCTCATTGACCATGAGATGACAGCAAAGATTTTAGGTAGGAAGCGTTTGAGTGTTCGGTAATAACTATGTACCTTTACAATACTTCTTCAACTGACATTTTTTGCAAATATATTATTAATTGTTGTAAGTTTATTGATTTTTTAAAAATTACTATATAACATGCATTACCCTGTACCTTGACTCAATGTGGGAGAAAAGTAGGTATGTAGGTACCTATTGTTAACATGGAGACGAACACTTAACTTTTTTATTATTAAGATAGAAACTTACCTTCGGTAGTAAGTGAAACACCATACAATTTCTGCATTTGCGTAATTTGATCAAACAAGGAAAATGTATTGACTTCTTCAAACTGAGTTTCGTCAAAAAGCTATACACAAATGCCTTTCTTTAGTAACTTATTTTTGCCGAGTTCAACTAAATCAGGATTAATAGGGGACCAAGACAACCAATGAAGCGAGCAACTCAAAGAAAAATAGAATTAAAATACTAAAAAAGGTTTTTTCTTTGAAATAAAACAACTGGACCAAAGAACTGTCATGTCTGTCACAGTCACGCACACACTGACAATACACACACACAAATAAATCCAATACATACAAATCCAAACCACGACGCTAGCGCCAAAACTCTTGGGATGGAACTAAAGCTGTCAGCCCCCTGGGTTAAGCGGTTGGGGGGTTAAGGTCATGGCACATATAACGGCACCGCAACAGCACCGCTCCAACCCAGCAATTAATTTGTCATTCAAATTAGAGCTTTAAATCATGTTTCGTAAAATATATTTTATAATGTCAATATTTTTCTTATTGACATTATAAAATATATTTTACGAAACATGATTTAAAGCTCTAATTTGAATGACAAATTAATTGCTGGGTTGAAAGAAAGAAAGAAAGAAAATACATTTATTTTTTATATCTATGGTTGGAGCGGTGCTGTTGCGGTGCCAACGACGAGCCAACGGCGGGCGGTCGGCGCGCTTACCGCTACCATACGACTCGACTCGCCGCCGGCTCACCGCAAGCGAGCGGACCGCGCGCCAACCGCGCGCTTACCGCGCGCCGACCGCGTGCGAACAGCGCGCTGTGACTCCGAGTCGCCAGCGAAACAACATCATATGCAAAATATCTTACACCTCGCTTACGGCGCGCCGACCGCGTGCTTACGGCGCGCTGGCGGCTAGGCGTAGCCTGAATTCGAGGTGACGCCGTGCTGTTGCTGTGCAGTTGCGGTGCCGTTATAGTGTGCTGTGACCTTTAAAGTCCAATTTCATAATTTTTTTGTTACTTGTGTCCTAATACTAGCTTACATACCAAATTTCAGCTTTCTAGGACTTCTGGAAGTACCCTTTGAATTTTGATGATCATGAGTGAGTCAGTGACGAAATCGGGGTTTTTTAGATATCAATAAAACCTATATTATAAAAGCTATACAATTAAAACTTTATATATTTAATAAGTCTACTACTGACATCACATTCCGAGAATTTTGTTTATCTAGTATACTCCAAACCCAAGATATGAGGGTTCAAAAAAACGACGAAGCGCTTCGAGAAAAGGTAGGTAGTGCCCTTGCGCTTCGCTTCCTCGTCTTGGCGGGGGCACTCCCGTGCCCCCAGATAAAAACGTGTTAAAAAGCCAACATTGCTATTTGAACTTATCTTTTACTGTACCAGTATCGTCTATCTGTCGCGACGCGAGTCAGACAGAGTCTGTCTCTGTCTGTCACATTACACTTGTACTATTAGTTATTCTGTGACATTACTTCTACACGTTGACCTTGAGAACGCCTTTATGCCTTAGGGAATAAAGTTTGTTTTTGTAGTACAGCTGTTACATCTGACCACAGAATAGATAATAGTACTAGCGTACAAAAGTTGCACTCCGCAAAATCGTTTAAATAAACTGCAATTCTTGCCCCGACACAATAAAGTGCAATTCACCTTCGTTCCAAAACATGCACTTAGTAATTGCCTCCCTTTCTATCGCATAAGTCTTATCTTTTCTGACGTATGAAATTTGTCCTCTCAGAGGACGCCGACCGCTTTATACTCGCGCGCGGAGTGACAGAGCCCTGGGGCCCTATTTTTGAATCGCTCGGCTGGCGTCGAGCGCTCTTTTATACTGATTTTCGTTCGACATCCCATTGTTTTGAGTCATATGTCGAACGAAAATCAGTAGAAACGAGCGCTCGACGCCAGTCGAGTGATTCAAAATAGGGCCCCAGATCTATGGGGCTACCGCCCAAGTAGCGTCGACTTCGCCGTCGGCTTCATTTGACAGATGATTGTAATACATTGCTTTTTGTCTTTGCTAAGTTTTTATTTGTACCAAAAAGAAGTAGCAATGTATCTCATCCATCTGTCAAATGAAGCCGACGGCGAAGTCGACGACACTTGGGCGGTAGGGCCCTTGACATGCCGTCGTAGGTACAGTCAGACTGGCTTAAAATCGTGCGGGCTCGGCCGTGCGATTTTAAGATTCTTAATGTCTTCCTCTGCTTACAAGTCTTAAAATCGCTTGCTTAAGATTGTGTAATGTAATTGAGGCTTTAAGCAGCAATGTAAATGCGGTTTCTGTCAGAGTTGATTGCAACAAAGTTACAAAATCAGGGTGCTGGAAGCACTGCATGGATGCAGCACATTCCTTTGGTCTAGTGTAGGGATCACCCAGGAGGGCACACTTAGAACAACCCAAATGGTCGAAGAAAGTAGCGTCATCTCTGCATTATAACCATCAACTTTCACAACAAAGTCTTCAAGGTTGCCAAAAGATGTTTCTGCAGTCGGACTTGTAAAATATTCAAAATAAAATAAATTAATTGAGAAGACAGTACAATAAAAATCGCCTTTCTATCTGGCTATAAAGTAATTTAAAACAACATTATTTTAAAAAGATGAAATCAAAAATCTTTTTTGATCATCATTTTTGGTCATGATGTGAATTGCAATATGATTAGAAAATTCACACTTGAAGTAATGGCTCAGTAGCGTAGCAGATAACTACATAACCTCCGTATATGTCGTAGGATAATTTTACAAACAATATTTTTACGAAAATCCTAGCATGTATATTGTTTTAAATTTCCATGGTTATAACCGTTATTAGAATAAACTATTTCGGGATTTAAGACAGTTCTTCCGTGATCATGGCGCATCCAACTGCTCCAAAATATCGGAGTCTCAAAAATAAACAGGTACATGGTGTAAATCCCGAAATAGTTTTATTTTTATTTTATTTTTTATTTCAAGGAAGACCAACGGCAACAAACAATAATAGGTAATAAGTATAGCAGCGGATAGCCACTTAAAGGTCCTTTAAGTGGAAAGTGGTCCTAAAAGTTTATTCTAATAATCCTAGCATGATTGTAAAATACCGGATAATCCAGCGTATCTTAGGTAAATCGCGAATTACCATATTTATGCGCGCGCTGATTGGCTGACGTCATCGTTATGAACTAACTGATGCTCTGATTGGCTATTTGTTATTGTTGTGATTATTGTCAAATATTTCTCCAGTGTTTTGTACGAACTTTACGTTTTTTATTTAAAAGGAATCTGAGTGCTCACATGAATCAAGAGACATTGAAGTACAATGAGTGAAGTGAGTGAATTGGATTGGATGTTAATGTTAACCAAGTGCCGAGCTCGATCAGTACAGACGATTTAGAGGTTATATGTAAAAAAAGATTTTCTACACAGAGCTAAGAAAGTTCTACAGCACTTGTCAATATGGTTGTGCAAAACCTTAATGGACTTTCAAGCTAATTAATGTTCTTAAAACTTCAAATGAAAAATTAATTCGGCAAAATTACGAAAATAACCCCAAAACCCATCAGCAATAAAAAAAAATATTGATTAGTTTCTAAGCTTAAAACAATTTACAGTGCAGGTGTTACAAGTACAATAGATTTAGTCTAATCACACGATCTGTCGCCCACCCAATCCAACGAACTAGGCACAAAAGACCTGTATCTCGTGGGTCAGGAAGCGAAGACAGTCTGATAGAGATTCTGTGTGTAAACTATTTTATAATTTAGCATAAAAGAAACATAAAAAGGTACACAAAATTAGTTTATAGGAATTCCCAAAACTAGAATTATTATTCTGTTTATTCGGGAATTCGTGCTTCAAACGCCGCTACGCGTGCGTGCGTGTGTGTGTGTATGTGTGTGTGTGTTAGAGTATATTTGAGTGTGTATGTGTGTGTGTGTATTTGTTTGTGTGTGAATGTGTGTGAGCGGGTGTGTATGTGAGTGGGTGAGTTTTGTGTGTGCTTTTTCTTTTATTAACACATGTGCGAGTGTACTTTCATGAGAGTGTGTGTATTTGATTGTGTGTGAGTTGATGCGTGGGAGTGTGAGTGTACTGCACAAGTTACTTATTGATGCAATAACAATTTAGAAATGCCAAATTTAAAACAATTATTTTTTAATTTATTTGTCATAAATTATCATTTAGGTAGGAGTAATCAGTAGATCCTCTGTTTCCTCGTACGTTAGGGGCCCTAGCCAATTTTGGATCTTGCTTTTAGCTACCCGTTTTGTACAAGAGTATATATTCACGCTCTTACTAATAAAGATTGTATAGCAGCTGCATAGTTACACAGTGTTTTGTCACTTTCTTTTTAATGTCAAATTCAAATAGTTTGACAGAGAGTAACCATTGTGTAACTATACATCTGCTATTCAATCTTTATTAGTAAGGGGGTCAGTATTTTGCTGGCTTTGTTGTAAATTTTACAACTAAGGACCCTAAAATGTCTTTTTGCAAGTTTAGTCCTATGTCGAGGGGTGCAGCAGACAAGATCAGATCTCCGTTTACGGGTAAAAATTGAAGGATCAAAGTACAACTGAGCATGTTTACGAAGAACTGTGGACATGAGGAATAGCTGTCTTACCGTCAATACAGCTGTTTCGGCAAAAAGTTGAACAGTAGGGCAGTGGCGGCCTTAGGGGGTGGCGAACCGGGCAATCGCCCGGGGCCTCACTCTTGCAGGGGCCTCGTGCAACAACCCAAGCAAATTTAACAAAATATAGATTACAATAGTGGACGCCCGCGACTTCGTCTGCGTGGAAAGTTTTTTGCTTTCCCTCGGGAAGTAAAAACAAACAATACTTATTGTCGGGATGAAAGATACCCTATGTCCTTCTCTGTACCCCTGATAACGTGTATGCAAAATTTATGATGATCGGTTCAGTAGTTAAAACGTGAAGGCATAACTAACAAACAAACAAACAAACGTACTTTCGCATTTAAAATATTAGTAAGGATGCATATCAATAGAAATAAAAGAACAATAAAAAGTTTCTTTATCATATTGACACACGAAATTGCAAAAGAATGTCTTGTTCGGAATTCGTTAGTAAACATAAAAATCATTTCAATCGGTTCAGCCGTCTTCGAGTAATCGGTAGGGATGCCCGATCCGATCCGATCTTTTGAAAGATCGGATCAGCGGGCATACGATCCGGTGATTTTTGGATCGGATCGAGGCCATACGATTTTTTGCCGGATCGATATAAAACTTAAAAGATCGGATCGTTTGGATCGTATGAGTTAAAATGCGGTTTGTTTACGAAAAATGGGCACTTAGGTTTATTTGTTACGAAATTTATCTTTGTTTACATTTAGAACTTGGAAGAAAACTGGCGCCTCATAAAATTGTACTTAACTATTAGTAGTTAGGCGCCAGACTTTAAGTATAAACTTTTGTGAGAAATTCGTCTTTTAAGTTCTCTGAGTACAATATTACTATTCCACATTGTTTAACATGGGTTTATTTAATAAAGATATAAAATTAATTGTGTCTTACTTATTTGCATCCGATCCGGATCGATTTCCTGAAGATCGGATCGTGGAATTACGATCCATTACGATCCGAAAAATCGGATCGACAACCCCGGATCGAGCATCCCTAAATCGGTGTAACATACATATAAAAAAATACGCGACGAACAGATAACCTCCTCCTTTTCAAATTTTTGAAGTCGGTTAAAAATGACGCGGAATGCATGAGAGAAACCCGTAGCAATACAAAATATACCTACATGAAACAGTCAAAATAAAAATAAAACATTAAACCAAAAGTATCTTTTTAGGGTTCCGTAGCCAAAATGGCAAAAAACGGAACCCTTATAGATTCGTCATGTCTGTCTGTCTGTCTGTCTGTCTGTCTGTCTGTCTGTCTGTCTGTCTGTCTGTCTGTCTGTCTGTCTGTCCGTCCGTATGTCACAGCCACTTTATTCCAAAACTATTAGGACTACATAGTTGAAACTTAGTAGGCAGGTGTATTCTGTGAACCGCTTTACGATTTTTATACAAAAATAAAAAAAATAAAAGATTAAGGGGGGGCCCCCCATACATGGAACTGAAACTGAAAATATTTTTTTTCATCAAACCAACACTTGTGGAGTGTCTATAGATAGGTCTTTAAAAATGACGTTGAGGTTCCTAAGACTATTTTTTTTTAAAGTCAACCGTTTGAAAAATATATGCCGCCAAAGTGGTAAAATGTGTGTCCCCCCCCCTTTAACTTTTAAAGTAAGAGGGTGAAAAATCAAAAAAAAATATAAACTATAGATCTTAATAAACACTTTCAACGAAAATTGTTTTGAACGACATACAGTAATTAGTTTTCGAGATATAGTACATTTTCCAAAACCGCAAATATAACTTTGTCATTCATACAAACACTGTGAAAAACAAAGTTATTTTTTCAGACGAAAAACGATAGCGGTATTAAAATATGGTATGGTATAATGTACCTACGGAACCCTACTGCGCGTGGCCCGACACGCACTTGGCC
The DNA here is from genome assembly GCA_943789525.1 of Agriphila geniculea. Classification (NCBI taxonomy): domain Eukaryota; kingdom Metazoa; phylum Arthropoda; class Insecta; order Lepidoptera; family Crambidae; genus Agriphila; species Agriphila geniculea. The sequence goes on along the minus strand of OX038882.1, from coordinate 24,236,282 downwards.
GGTTTTTTTTCTCTTCAGCTAATCTAGGTAGTTCTTATTTTTATTTTAGGTACTCTTACTTTGCTGACCCGCCCGTTTGTTTTTATTGATATTGAGTATTTTAATTACAAACTTCCATATACATTCAACATGTCCTTCATTAACCAGTTACGTCTCTAAGTTTCTACAGTGGTTTTACTGCCAGTTTTAATGATTTCAACGTACATTTAGAAAATAGACCCAAAAATTTCGCGGATCGCGCTTCGCGCTCGCCGCCGCATTTTTCTGTTCCTGGCGATAACAAACCCTGGGCCTCTCAAAGACCCTGCCGCCCGGAGCCTCGCAATGGGTAAGGCCGCCACTGCAGTAGGGTACCGAAAAGGTTTCCTTGTCATAGCCTTTAGAACTGCCCTCTGAGCCCTCTCCAGAGATATAATTTTTGTTTTAGCTGCTCCACCCCATGCCGTTATACAATACGTTAGTATGGACTGAGCTAGTGCGAAATAGACCCTTTTTAGGTTATTTAGGCCAGTAACAGAGTTTAAATTCTTAAAAACATATATTAATTTTCTTATTCTAGGTATCAATGAATTTATGTGGTGGTCCCATCTCAAAAATTGATCTATATAAATACCTAGGTATTTGACAATTGCAACTTTTGAAATTTCAAGACAGTGGCAGACACTGCCTGTTTTTAGACAGGTATGGGCCGTAATGTTAAAGTTGCGTTCTGCAGGCAGTGTTTGTGTGCTAGTGGCGAAAGTTATATAATTTGTTTTATTGACATTTAAAGTAAGCAAATTATACTCTAGCCAAAATAAGACAGTGGACAGGGCAGCTTCAGCATGAAGGTAAGTATTTTCCCAGTTTGAACCCTTGACTATCAGTGCAGTGTCATCGGCATATGTGTAAATTTGGCAATTTGGAATGTCAAGTTTGCATAAGTCATTTATATAAATGACAAAGAGGGTGGGGCCCAAAATTGAGCCTTGAGGAACACCAAAGACGAGTTCCTCAGTGTCACTGATAAATTCTTCAATTTTGACGGCCTGAGTGCGATTGGAGAGATAGTCTTTAAAAAGTGAAAGCGGAATTCCGCGTATCCCGATCTGTTCTAGTTTTTCAAGAAGTGTGGGGATGGAGACGGTGTCAAATGCCTTAGACAGGTCTAAGAACATGCCTTTGCAGTTTTCTTTGCTATCCAAACACCCAACAACAGTGTTATTCAAGGAACCAACTGCATCCTCCGTGCTGATGCCTTTTTGAAAACCAAATTGATTTTTAGCAATAATGCTGTTGGATTCTAAATAACTTTGTAACCTGTTATTCAAAGCTCTTTCCAAGATTTTTGAGAAAGCAGTAAGGACAGATATAGGTCTATAATTTGTGACTGCATCTCCATCCCCAGACTTATAGATAGGGTGAACTATAGCTCTCTTGAAAGCACGCGGAAAGACTCCAGTTTCGAGGGCAAGCCGGCAAATATGGGTTAATAGAGGGACAAAGACCTCTCTAGAAGTTTGTAGGATACGGGGGGAAATACCATCCCATCCAACGGCGCAGTCAGCACGAAGTCCCATTATTAATCGGTCAACTTCATGTTCATCGATCTCAAATAATACAAAGGAACTACATTTAGGATTGGACACGTTGTTGTAAGAAGGGGGGCTTCGTTTTTTTTGTATGTCTAGAGCCAGATTTTTCCCAATGTTGACAAAAAAATTGTTAACATTATTTACTGAAGTGATCGGGTTTTGGTGATGTCTTAAAAGTGATTTTATTTTTGTAGTTGAGGAGTTTACGGACTTAGTATTTGTGATTGTTTTAATGGCATTCCAATAAGATTTAGGGTTATTTTGGGCATCAAGTAACATTTGTTTATTGTAATTTCGTTTAGTGTTTTTAGAAGTTTGTTAACCAAATTCCTATACCTTGTATATGTTAGTTTAAGTGTTATATTGTCTGGTCCCCTCTTAAGCCACCTATGCATATTGTCGCGGTTTCGGATACATCGGAGTAAGCCAGCCGTGATCCAAGGTTTAATATTCCTTTTTCTCCGTGGAACCTTAACCTCTTGAGTGTACTGTTTAATTAGGTTAGAAGTAGTCGAGACAAGAAAGTCAGCAGCAAAGTTTGTATCGTCTGATAAAAGTATCGGCGAGAAGTCGAAGTTCAGAAGTGCCTTACGAATGGAGTCAAAATCAACCTAAACACGAATAGTCTGTTTTTGATGTACTTTGCTTTTAAAATTTACTTAAAGAATAGTCGGTAAATGATCGGTAAGAACAGTGTCTAATATTAGAGTAGTGGAAGGTTGCTTGGATTTAAGTAGGACATGGTCGAGACAATTATTTCCTCAAGTGGGAAAAGTATGCGCTGGAAGGAGACCGTGGAACGCAAACAGCTCCAAATATTCACCTGAATAGACGTCAGTAGAACCTATTTTGATATCAATGTTTTGATCACCCATTACACTCACGGTTTGGAAGGATGACAGGGTTGAAAGAAGTTGATTTAGACCAACGAGGAAGTTATCTATGTTATGAAAGGATGGCGACCTATAGATAGCAGCTACAGCTATTTCGAAGGCTATCTCACAGACCAGACAGTTTGCGTCTCTTACGCATTCAGGTTCATAGACTTTGCATTGTAATGTGTCCTTTACATATATTACAATCCCACTATTTTGGTTGGCATTAAGATAATGCCATGAATAATGTTCTGACCAATCAGACTGAAGTTGTGTTACAAATCGTCTCTTAGATTATCCAATCAGCATTCAAGTTTACAATTTTCCGCAACATACTAGGATTTTTACAAAGATCCTAAATATTGCTCGGACGATTGTGAAAATTTATCGTAGATTTCAATTATCCGGTTCATTAGAATCGACCTAAGATTTTTGTAAAGATCCGGTTTATACGATTATCATACGACATATACAAAAAAAACGGCAAAAAAAAACAGGTTTGTTGGATGGGAGCCCCCTTAAATATTTATTTTCTATTGTTTTTAGTATTTGTTGTTATAGCGGCAACAGTAATACATCATCTGTGAAAATTTCAACTGTCTAGCTATCATTGATATCATTGATATATATAGCGTTCATGAGATACAGCCTGGTGACAGACAGACAGACAGACAGACAGACCGACGGACAGCGGAGTCTTAGTAATAGGGTCCCGTTTTTAGGGTTCCGTACCCAAAGGGTAAAAATAAAATTAATATTAAAGGGGGGCTCCCATACAACAAACGTATTTTTTTTGCTGTTTTTTGGTACGGAACCCTTAGTGCGCGAGTCCTACTCGTACTTGGCCGGTTTTTACCCTTTGGGTAAAATGTTTTCTTTTTAGTAGTTCCCGCTCTGAATTCCAGAGGCGCTGGTGGCCTTACAAATCGGTGTTTCAAAAAATTGCCACGAGTGTACGCTTTTTTCCCTATATATTATTTTACTCTTTGGGTTCACCCATGGATTTAGTACAGCTACCTACTTCCCTTCAATGTCCACCAAAGCCTAAGGTTTGGGAGCTCGAATTAGCGGACGTTCTTTTTAAAAAGCTTTTATTTCTAGGAGCTATAATGTTAATAGCCTCTCTCCACTCTTACGTATAGTATTGCTTTCTCTGTGCCCTCCATTATCACAAAGTCTGGCATGGCAACCCTTGCAACAAAACAAAGGTTGCCAGATGGTCGGGATTCGCCTTGATTGTCCCGGAATTTCAAGTCATCTCCCGACTCCCGAGAAATCTAAAAATCTCCAGGAAAAACTGCTGTTCTCTTGAAAAAATAATTTTCGCGTATGAAACTACACATTACAAGATTAGTGGATGAAACTAACTAAAAATCGCGCTGCGCGGCCGTTTTATTTTACTATAGACAGGCAAGAGTACAAGATTACTGGATGAAACTAACTAAAAATGGCGCTGCGCGGCCGTTTTCTTACTATACTATATTTATTTTAAATATTTATTTCTCCCGACAACAACATCAAAATCCCGACTTTTTAAAATTTTCTTTCTCCACATATTTTGGACTTCCGATCTGGCAACCCTCTCCAACACGTCAATATTTTTATTAGTATCTTCTTATTCGTCTGTGATTTTTATGCAAAGGAAATATTGTACCACTTATTATTTACAATAAATATGCGCTACGTAATCTTTTAATAAATACGTATAATTTTTATTGTCATATTTTACTGCCATCTGTCGATAAATTAACACAATACTATGTCCTATTTTCGCGTTTTCCTGCCGCCATCGGAGCGCTAGTGTGTAGTTTTTTTGACATTCGCGCCGCGACGGCACGGCAGCAGCACGCTCACTCATTCCTATTTGGATTTTGACGTGTGTCTGAAAACAGCTGCGGCCAAATTCAGTTGTAGATTGATGGTGAATCGTAATTTAGACTCTGGTAATGAAACAGTGATTGAAATGGCTGAAAGTAAAGGTGCGTTAATAGCGAAATCAGTGCAAAAACATGCAGGACGAGCCAAGGAAAAGGTAAGGAGCGAAGGATTATATTACTTACACATAGGTATCTGTTTTATGTATTGTGTGTAGCAAAAAGGTGATGATGATGTTTTGCGAATATTATCGTGTGCAAGTTAGCTTGTAAAGGGTCTAGGAGACGGGTTCAGTATCTTAAATATCTTGCTTCGTAACAGCCGGTTTCGGAAGGGAGAGAATTTCACCTGTTGCTTTCTGACCTGGTACTTAAGAACCACCTGTATTTGGTATGTGTTTGTGGTGCATACTGACACTTATGCGCTGTCAGTCTTAGTATTTTAACCGCTCAGGCTTACAGCTTATGTTTCCAGGGCAGAGTAGTTACTATTTTTAGGTTTCAGCGGATAATTTTGGACCTGTCACAGTTAACCATTTGCAAATGTTGATATATAGTCAAAAGTCACCAAAAGATAATCCCAATTACATTTATTTATTTAGTTCCGATACCATTTGCTTATAAATTTAGCTGGGAAGTGGTCTCTTTTAAAAATAACACTGGTAGAGACAGTTGCTAGCGGGGACAGCCGAATGTCTGCTCTACTTTCGCAGAAATAATGTGGTTATTTCATCTCATCTATTTTTATGCTGACTTTGCCGGTTGGCAGTTGCTACATATACAAATCTTAGATTATGCTTATATATTATCAGAGTGGATTACTATTCTATTTTATTTAATATTAAACCGTTATTTAAGTACCTAATAGATATAGATAATAATCATTTCATATTTACTATCCAAACATTAAAGTGTTAAAGCAAAATTGAAAGAATAAGAATTTTTTTGTCATTCCTATTTCAGTGAATTACGTATTACCTGCTTAATTAAAATATTATACTTCCAAAAAAATTTATTAAGTAAAAAACTGAAACAGTTTCAATTTCAACAAGAGTTAAAAGATTTGAGAACAAATCTCAATTTGTATACCGATAAAAAGCTTTTATTACAAACTATAAAATGCTCAAAGCAGACAGAAAACTCATTCAACATCAATACTATTTTGTTAAAAAGGTAAAACAGTTATAAAACATATTTTCCAACTCGTTTTTCTAAAATCTTAATATTAAATGAAACAAATAGGTATCCTAGGAATCCAATGAACTGGTTCGCAGAGATGCAGTGGGCTAATGACCTAGGGTTGGCACACAGCCACTTGCCTTTGGGCACGCTCATACATCCTATTGATTGTAACAACCACCGTTTTATATTTTAGCACTTAGAAACAAGACTCGTAAAGTGAGGACTGAAATTCATACTGGCAAACATATATTTTTCGATAACATATTTTGAGTACTTACAACAAAATACTGAATGAATGTTGATAAAAAAACTAAAATTAAAGTTTGGGAGCAGACATTTCGCTAGTCAAAACTATTTGCGACAAATATGGTACACAGAGCAGAGTACACTTGATAGTAAACTCTTTTTAACTGTAAAGTTTAAAAAAGTTCCACATATTTGACCTATCCTATAGGAGGCATGAAAATGTTGGATACAAATTAAAAATGATAAAATTATTAAGATTAATGCACTTTATAATAGAAAGAAATCATATCACATGATCAATTTTGTTATGAAATTTAAAATAATAAAAACGATAACTGTCCTGAAATATTTATTAACCAAATCACTGAAATCACTTAAGTCTGCTTCCTCATTAAACTATGACGTGATTTTCTGGTAAGTATTATGAAAACAGTAAATAACTGGAGTTTCGGGACGGCCAATCATATTTAAACTTGCATGCACTTTGGTTAAAGTGTATTTAGATGTTATACTTGCATGCACTTTGGTGAGTTGAAAATGTTGATGTGGATGTAAGAACTAAAATTATTCAGAACGCAACATTGATGTAAAGTGTTTCTCTGTTTGTTTTACTCCTAGCCATGACCTACTATAAGAATGGAAGTATATTTGTGACGTACAAAATCTCACTCATGTAATTGTTACCAAAATATTTTAAACGAACTTTGTACCAGCTCATAAGAGGCAAAATAAACCAAAACAAAGAGTTTGTATAAAACTGGCTGTACACTGAAAATAGTTTATCAAACTAACAAAATTATTAGTTTTACGTCGCTCACCTAATTGAATTAAATTTCAGTCCTGCTAATTAATATCACAGCATCACAATGGCACATGACATGATTATTTAATCTAATAGTGTGCTGTTTACTCTGATGTGATGGATGAGGATGACCTATTAAAATTACAAGTTATCGTTGTTGTTAGTTTAAATTGGTGTAAATTGCATTTGTATCAGTACCTACTGAATCAGGATATGGGTCATTCCATGTCAAACGCTACCATGGCTTTTTTTTAAAGTACTCTTATTTTACATAAATAGCTGCTTAAGTAAGCCTTATTACATTGAATCAAATGAATTTACTGAAAATTCCAACAAAATATTTTTTTTTAATACCATTTTTTCTTGTGTGAAGTATGAGAAAATATTCGCCTAGGGTTACAGATTTTGGAGCTAAACATGGAGACACTGTAAAATTAAATATAACGTTATTGTCAAAGCTAACTTCAGGCCATATTGACTAGTGATACATAAACTGTTTGGTAGACATAAAATTTTCTGTAAATCAGTAAGTTTGATTTAGTTTATAGTACCTTTTTATAAGGGACATCGCTTGTTACGCCCGCTACGAAAATAAGAGAAAAGTTTAGTCTGTACTTACTTATTACACTAACACCGTCACAACTTTGGGAAAGTAAGGGTATGTTTGCAAGCAAATTTTTTATGTCTTAGATTCCAGACTGAACCTTGTTAATTATGATTTAAATTAAATTCAAATTACGTTACGCCCATTACGTAACGGGCGTAACACTATTTTGGTGAGGCTTTACGAGTGATTTTAAAGAGTGAATTGGTTATTTTTAGAATGATAATGTTAGTAAACTCGGTTTTAGTAACATTTCGTAGTATACTTTAGCTTTTTTTTCATTTAAGACCATTTATGGTGAACACAAGTTTTAGTTGCTGTTATTTAACATTGTTTGCGTGTTGGGTGGTTTAAATATTATCTTATGTTTATGGCCAATGATTTAGATAGTATAATCAACTTTTAATTAAATTTCGTTACGCCCGTTACGTAACGGGTGTAACGAGTTTTAAAAATAGCTTATATTTTGCTGTAGGTACATTAAATAGAATATTTAATTACACTACTTGACTTACTAAAACATCAAGTGTGTTTTGTGTTTTAAAGTGCTTTTGAAATTAAAGGTTTTTTCATAAAATTTTCTTTTTCATTCGTACGGGTTACGCCCGTTACAAAAGCCTGTTACGCCCGTTACGCACAAATATTTACGTAAATTTAAAATTATCGCCTGTTTTTCTTTAATAAATGTTGTAGATGGTGGATTATTAATTTGGCTACAGCTTAGCATTAACTTTTATTCATAAAACAAGAGCAATTCGCAGAGTTTTGCAAAAATGTTGTGCCATCCGGAAATGAGAGGCAAAATCAAGTTACGCCCGTTACGGTACTTGCGGCTGATTTTTTCAAAATCTATATAACTTTTAAGAAATTTTAATTAGTATTAAATTAATATAGGCTAAAAGGCTATTACTTAAGTTATAAAATTAATATGCTTCCCTTATAAAACATAATTAAATCATCAGTTGAAGGTGTACGACCTGTTACGCCCGTTACGTGCCTAGTATATGCAAGTATTCTTCAGCTCGCTAGCTGGATAAAAAATCAGAAAAATATACCACCTCTTAGAATTTTGAAAGATTTTCTTCATTTTCTGATTCTTTCAGTAAGCAGCATTTTCTTTCTGCCGACCTTCTAATCATACCTAGTTAACAAAATACTACTATTAAATTGCTTACTGTGGCTAAATCTAAGTTTGACAAAACAATCCTAGGTATCTATGCCTATAGTCTATAGGCCCTATAAGCATCTCTGACTGAAGTATCCTAAGTTTTCTTGAAAGGAAAGTATTGTAGTAAATTAAATACTTTATATTTTTTGTCTTCGAAATTAGTATCTAATTAAAGCTGTGGAAAAAACATCTAGGCTAGTAAAACTAACGTGCATGATGGCTGCAATAATAAAGTAGTTTACATCAAACCGTGTCATTATCTACATTATTTTCATTGATACAACTGTTATGCATCCAGTGTAACAGCCGCGAAATCGCCTATTGCCTATCACGCTAACGTGACCGACATTATTTTTTCTGTATATCCAGTGTACTTTTGAGCGCTCCTTGACTTACTTTTTCGATACAACCCTTGAAGGTCATATTCATAACGTTCTTGTACTTCAAAAGCCTTTGATCTTTTGTCGCTTATTCAAAACATTACACGCCATAAAAATATCTTTAGCTCATACACCAATTGTTCAGCCATGTTCAGATCATTTGGTTTAACACAGTTAGCCATAATCATCCCACTTAGCTCTCACAGCAATCTGTAAGCTGTTCGTAAAAACAACAAGAAGACGTCCTTTTCGAAGAAATGCTAAAACGCCAAAACACTCATCGTGCACTCTTGTCAAGGCAACAGGTGCAGAATTAGAAACGGCCACGTGACTGGGAGACCGCTAACGGATCACAACAATCAAGTTTAGAAAAAGTGATCGGTGGCATGCCCCATGCGAACGGCGGACCTCCGCTATTCATCTTGGCGAGTCAATAACGTGAACCCTTCTTTGACCTCGAGACCGGTTTACGATTCCGCCTAATGCGTGCATTCCTTGTAATAACTGGTTCCTCCTGTAGTTTGAAGTAGTTAGTGCCGTTATCGTATCTAACTTCAATCCTGAAAGGATTATCGCTAATGGCTAAATGCTTTATGTTGATGAAGGATATTCTTCTAAGAAGTAAGACTTCATCATGATAAGCCTTTTTAATGTCCCCTCCATTTGGGCACAGTGGCACATGCCTTCCTTTTAGATGCATAAGGAGGATCCTTATTTTATAGGAATTGGTTTAATAATTTAAACCACCTTAAGATTTCAAGACTAGCAATCAGGGGGCTAATTGTCTAATTCAAAAAATCTATCGCAATCGCTTTCGTTTGACAGATGGATGTGACACATTGCTGCATTTCTTTGGTAAGTTTTTATTTGTCCCAAAAGGAAGCTTCAACGTGTTACATCCTGAAAGCGATTGCCATACATTTTTAAATTAGACAATATAATGGCAGGTCAGGAGGGTAGTAGTTTCTGTACAGTTTTCAATAAAATGAAGTTGCGAATGTTATGCTTTCTATCAATCAATTTATATTACCATACCATACTGTATAAATGCGGGTCTGATTGTCTACTTTAAGAGCACCCAATCAACCATCTTATTGCTTGTCTGTGCAACGATTTGTGTCAATTTTAATAGCATAATGCGTCTATGTCCGTTCAGACACTAGAACCATCGTCCGAGTAGTCTTATCAATACGAGTTGCATCTTGCATCAGCCAGCACATTCTGAACATAGGATTGTAGTAAACCGAAATGCATTTCAAAACTGCAGTGAAAGGTAACGAGGACAGAATGTTTATCTATCCATCATGTTGCGTTTTGCTGCCGGAAAACATGTGCGTCTTTACCAAAATAGATCTTGCTTACCCTTCTTTAACGTATTTTTAATGAGTCGGTGAGACTATGCACCCATAGTTCTTTTTATCCTATGTAGGTAGTATTATAAATGTTTCTTCCTAACTCAGCAAAATTCCATTCCCATTTCGATATCTTGAACTTTGCCATTTTCTCGATACGCCCGAAAGATTTCTAATTCCTTTATAGTAAAGTTCAATTTAATACTTTTCATTGAGTTTGTAGTGATGGATACGTGACAATGCTAACTACAAACAGTTGTGCTAACTGTGCACTCGCCATGGGAACGCCTATGAATGGCCCAACCCAGCGACTAGAGCTCTGTTTGCATTTAATCCTATTCGTGTCTAAGAGATATGCTATGTCTTTTTAAATAAAATTAAAAACGTAGTATGTTTAATTTTTGAGAATTTGTAGGTGCTTGAAACTCATTCCATTAGCATTATAATACCTATTATTGACCACTTTTAAACTATAAAGGTGTGATGTTTACGAATATTGTAGAATCGAAAGTGGTCAGCCTCTGCTTACACTATTTGTAATGCAAATCGGCACCTACACCGTCGCAGTATGGTCATTTTTAGCTTTGTCAAGATGAGTAACTTTCTACGCCCCCGATGCGCCAACGAGACGCGAATGTCAATGGTCAAACAAATACTTCACATATGTTAATTTGACCACTGTTTAAGTTGCTTTACGTCCAAAGAACATTTCTAATCTATATCCTTTTGTTTGTTGGCTCAGTGACCTAGTGTTGACGTTGCTGTCGTAAACGTTACATTGCTCTTTTTCTTTATCTTGTTAATGGTTGCTATAAATCAAGGTCGAACAATAGTCCCGTAACTTGCAATACTTATGTGCAGTCGATTACGTGAACGCTTCACAAAAAATTACCACATTATAAACTGTTCTCACTTAAGAGTTTGACATTTCATTGAAACTATCTCGTTATTAACGTGGAATACTCATCATCAGAATTTCCATTCATTGGTTGCTTCTAACATTTTAAGATCTTGGACTGATGAGATCACTAAGTCCAATTTTGAGAAATTTTATTATAACATATCGCGGTAGTTAAGTAGGTGTGTCGTCCTTGATAGCTAAAGCACCCACACCGAGTCGCGATTCTGTCCCACGCTACGCCTACCTGTATTATGGAACCAGCCAGCACTTTCATTATAATCCGATTGCTTAATGGGCTCAGATTTATGAAGGGAAAACGATGGAACATTTCTATTGAACCAACACTGAAAGATTCCATAGTTTTATTATTATTATATTTAGTAGATTGGGTGATTGAAGCTATTAAATTACGTTACCGTGATATCCAAAATCTTACGTTGCCGCCATCAGTCAAAATTATCTTGAAAAGACAAGGTTATCATAACCAGAAGCTTCAACATAGAGTACAGTAATGATTGTATTTTAACCGTATTATGGAATTGCAACATTTTTCTCTGAAATCTTGGCTAAATTGCGGAATTGTTATAGTTGTGTAAAAATCGATATCCATACAAGTAATGTCACAATATAGGTATGTTTGGAAAAATTGTATGTTACAATACCTCGGCACACATTTCACCACAACCATGTCGCCCACTTCCTACGACACCTGATTCTGAATAGATGCCTATAAATGAATGCCGTTTCGCTCTATTATTACAAAATATGTATTATGTATCGATCACGCTTTGCCCTCAATTCTTGTTACCGTAGACCGCAACATACCTTTGGTTAAAGTCCTAAATACCCTAGAAAACTTAAAACTTGTAAGATAATCGAATTTTAAATATGTCTAGTTGCAGAAGAATGGCCCAAAACTTTTGCGATTCGGTCTTAAAATATATCTGGGAAATAATAGAGCCTAGTGCGTTACTTACTCTGTTTTTTTTATTGATAAAGCAGATACTTAGATCTTAATCAAGCGGTGGAAAGTTCTGCTATCTAAGATTCTTTCACACAGAGGACTAAACGATTTTAAGAAGGATAAACCAGCCAGGCAAATGCTGAAAACACAGAAGTCAGCATTAATATTTATAAATACTAGATAAGATATCGACCTCTTATCAAATATAGTAATTCCGTCCGATATTAAAGCATGCAGGGAGTAATATCCCAAGAAAGCCCTTAAAACGTGAAACAAGTCAAAATCTCAACCTGCTCCTTCATAGGTAGCATTTGCGGCTCTCGTGCTAAATTCCATTCTGCAGAACGGGGCGTGTTTTTGCGTCCACGCACTTTCTTCTCTCATACTTGTACTTTCTAGTGGCTGGTGTTTGGCCACGTTTACGTCGCCTTGTATCGAAAAAGATACTATGTTTTATGGCTTATGATTGAGCTATGTTTTGTTATTACTTAGTTTCATATAGTTGTTTCTTCTTTTGATTCAACTACTCTATTGGTTGAAACGTTTTGTCATAAAACGGCATACAATACTCTACAGGGCGCAGTAATCTCGTAATTACTGTATTCAGTAAGCCACATGAAACGAAGCATGGCGAAAAGTACTTCTGCTACCGCCAACCGCTACGCCAAATACATAAATCTTAGCTAAGATTCTAAGCTACGAATTTTAAATATAAGAATGTTAAAGCCTGTCATCACACTTTTAACTGACTTCATTAATATATAGGTACAGAAACATACATATATCACCATGTAAAAATATCGTTCAAATCATAAAAGTTTCCGACACGTAAACAATTGATACCAAATATAATCATGCCTTTCAACAATATCTCCAATGTCTTGGACAGTTAGTTTTCTCTTGATCCTTATATCAAGATTACTATTGATGACTTTAGTTCTATTTTAAGCTTTTATTTTTTGCAGGTACGTGTCATTGAGAACAATCTGACCGATTATTGAGCGTAAGTAATAGTCGTCGTATTTTTTATAATGTCGTATTGTTTGTCCATGTGATGAGTGACACACGTGTATTTTTCCTCTCCGTTATATCTGATAAGATATACTCGGTCGTAAGTACCGAAACCGCACAAAACATCTCTAGATTGTCTGTACGCTACTTTTTAGTTTCAATTTGATTTGCATAGTATTCTACACGTAGTCCATGCTTACTGCATTTACTGACAGCTTAGACTGGCTAGCCGTATTGTTATAAAAAATCATATATAGCGTAAAGAACTAAAGACTGTCTTCACTTTTAAACCATGTCTCCAGTGTCACAACGTTGACCTTCGCCGGCCACCACGGGCGTTACTTTAATACATTTACTACATTCTATAGACAAGCGATAGAGAATATAATGTTACTTGACATGTACCTAATAGTAACAGATAGTTTAAAAAGTTATTTTCTATTATATAAGTTAAGAAAGTTACATTTTGATAAATTATAGTATCAATAAAAAACAAACTGGTAATGAAATCCGTTAAAAGCTCATCGACCTCGTCTTAAATTCTCAATCTCAACACTCATCTTCAAATAGAAAGTGAAATTGAAGTAGTTCAATCATAGATTTGTAAACATACATTACGACTTCGTATTATGCACATTAGCGGACTTCTAAGGACTAAATTCAGCTTTCAATTTTCGTGAAGGTAAATCATTTGTTCAAACTTGCAATGGGCAAGTCAGGGGTGCATAAATGTGAATAGAATTTGTTTAAATACTTGTTACGTGGTTCTTGGTAGTAAGGTCTCATGATTTGCCGTATAATGTCAAACAAGGTCTTCAATAACGTATCGCTAATACGAAAGTCTTATGCTGTTTCTATAGGGATGTTCTCTCCACACCTTTGCTTCCAAAGACCTGCCAGACGATTAATTTCGGTTCGGGAACATTGTAAGTTATTTGCGAATAATAACTACAATGTTTGCTCGCTAGTATATCTAATTGTGGCCTTCATTCCATCATAAAATATCAATTAATATCTCGAAACGCATTCCATTTGGTCAAAAGAGATAAATGGCACAAAATATTCTGTTGTCATTATGAAGATAACAGTATCTGGTACTGCATCGTAATATTTTAGTGCTGCGGCTGTTTTTCATCAGTATTGACTGTCGTAGTTTTCTTTGTTCTTGTTTACTATCGATCGATAAGGTAATCATTCGCATTGTTTCTCTTCTTGTAGGTATCTGCAAGTCTATTTACAGGTCTATTGACTCGCATTAGTTTGTAAGAAGGTTCTACAGAAACGAGTAGCAAGAAACAATTTAACGTTTTAAATGGAAGTAAAAGGAGTTTATCTGTGTGATTATCTCACTTTATATGATCTTAAGATGTATTCTTGAAGAGCTCGATGGCGCAGTGGCCCAGTGATTGCGGAGGCTAAGCAACTTTCGCAAGGATCGGTCATGGGATGGGTGACCAAAAATGTATATTATCTTGAGCTCGTCCGTGGTTCAGAAGGCATGTTAAGCCGTTGGTCCCGGCTGCATTTGCAGTCGTTAACACCCATCAATCCGCATTGGGCCCGCGTGGTGCGTTATGGCCCATCCTCCTTATCCACCCATAAGGAAGGCCTGTGCCCAAGCAAGACATTAAAAATGGCTGATGGTAGATTAGATGATTTCTAAACCTCTAATTTAGCCATTCGTAGTTCGTAACATTCACTAAAAGAAATTTAGCATTTATGTATTAGTAATTTTACTATTTACTTATTTTATAACTTTTTGTACCTACCTAATACATTTAGATTTAGCATCTGAGATCAAAGATATATTAAGATTTGATATATCATTGTCTGAGATAGCATAGTGTTAAAGAAAATTCAACAATGCTATCAGTAAACAAATGAATGTTTTAAGAAATAACTCGTACCAATATCAGACCTGAGGCTATAGATAGAGGAATCTAAAGTTTTCCCTCTTTGGATATGATCCAAAAAGTGATTCTTCGACTTCACAGGTGAACGGCCGCACAACCCACGCTGTTTTGCAAAACTGTTGTATAAAACTAAATATGGTTGCCCCATACCTTTCGTCATCCACCTCCATCACAGCAAATATGGTCATTACTGGTAAAACTTGCTCAAGATCAAGGTCCGCCAACTAAGTTCCTGGGTTTTTATTTTAACATCCACAAGTAACATTCCATTCGTACCAATTCATGTTTATTTCATTGCATCTATTTTAACAGTGTATTTTTTACGAGCATTAATTCTCTCCTTACGTCGTCGTGGGATCCCCATGATATCTCTTTTTTATTTCACAACAGCGTCAAACGTGCTTAGCAATGAAACACAAATGCCCACTTCCTAATAAAGAAATCACGATTGGATAGATGACGAAAATGGATATATCAGGCTTCGTTTAACGGGTGCGTACTAATGTGTTACGTTATGAAATTCAAGACCTTGGAAAATTGTGTAGAATACAAAAAAAAGTATGTAGTGTCGTGAGTTCAAGATTCGTGTAAAATGTGTCAATGATATGGTATACGTAACGTAACTTCTGGACACGTTTCAACTAAAATAAAGTATGCCATCCGCTTTTCTGTTATTTATATTGCAGTTTTATCGGTTATGCTTCCGTGCTATATTTAGAAGAAGAAATATTTTGAATGAAAACAGATAAATTTGACTCGGCAACCGAAGTAAATTTCGCAATGATATCAATTGCACCATAAAACTTTTTTGGAACTAAAGGTTATAAAACATGGCTGACCTTGTACTTTACGACTGTTATAGATTTTCAATAATAGATTTATAATTAAAAATGTGTTCTATGTTCTATGTCATCCGGAAGCATTCGACGTTTCGAGTTCACCGATCACCTTACGTAAGGACCGGCATAGACGCAACTTATATCTGTCCTGTGCTGCTACATTTGCCTAATGTTCCAAAATTTTTTAAAGAAAAACCGTCCTAAAAACTGTTGTATAGGATAGAAAACCGTGCAAAACGCTCGCCGAGTTGTTTCTTTTTAGATGTGATTCGAGCATGGACGTACGCCAGGCCGGGCTATGATGAGACTATTCCCGTCTGGTAGACTGAATACTGTGTCCGATGTGCGAATTTCTTTTTGGCACTAATGCCATCTGTCACTCATTTCTAGCGCCGCTTTATTGTCTTCTGTATTTCAATTTCACTGATCGTAATATTAATCAATCAATTAATTACCTTACCTGAATATTTTTATAAATGTCCAACATTTTACAATAATTTTGAAGCAACACAATTATTTCGATTTGTCGCCTTCGTAATTGTAAAAGAGCATAAACATTCCAAATCATTTATACATAAAAAGTATTTAAGTAGTAGTACCTAATCAATATGTCCATCGATTGATCCCATAAATCAAAGTCACAATCTTTTGATTATTCCATTCCAATGTAGCTAACTCAAATCCAATATGAATTGTTCGTTATGCGTCATTAGTCGGTTTAAAGTTGGCGTTACTGATCATAATTAATTTGCATTGTAGCTATATTTGGGTCTGTGTCTTTTAATATTTGGCATCGTATTTCATTGTTTTTGTTCTTGCATCACTGTAATCAATAAGTGTCACCGTAACAACGGTCATTTAACTTGCCTAGGTATTCTAGATAAGTCGATGCATTATTACAACCCTTTCCAATAGCACTCGGTCCATTAAAAAGCGGGTTCTCTGTATCTTTCTCAGTATAAACAAGTTTATTGATATTGCTGTCACTTATCTCCAACAAAAAGTTCCAACCAACCTGCCTCTCTACAAAGTCAACATGGTCACAGAACTCACAGAATAATGGCCCTTACCGGACCTAACCAGACTAGTTTTGTTGTCTACCATTTTACTATGCATATATGGTTCTTCTTGCATTTTCTTGTAAGTTCAAAGTCAATCGTTTCATCGAAGAATCGGGACGCTCCCATTACTTCCATGATATATTGGATATCTTGCTTTCCAATCTACATGGTTCATATAATGAATTCTAGGGTTTATATGATTATGCTACGCCTTTTCAGTGTTAAAACTATAATCTTTGATTGCACTTGCACTGTTTACAGTTAATCCTCATCCATCCACTTTAATAAATGTGAACATGATTTGTCTGCTTGCGATTCGGAGTGATAGTGAAACTAAGCTAAGCAGTGTTTGTTTATCTTCTATTTAGTAAAAAGGCAGTTGTTTATTATGTCATTATTCGTCTTGAGCGTCGAATAGATCACGACTAATCGACACTGTTGAACGAAAATGAAAACAAGGTCACCACGGCGAATGGGTATTTGGGCTATCGGTGTAACGTTGTTTACGTTGTATTATAGTATACTAGCGACCCGCCTTCGTTTCGGTTCCTTCCTTTTTTTGCCAATTGCGACCTTCAAACAACATAAAAGAAATCCTTCCAGACTGATACCTCCATTCGCTCCAAAAGTCTGTACCCGTCCCGTTCGAGTCCCGTCATCGGTATGAGAAACGCGGTTGAATTTATTTTCGCGTTCGTAAATTTGCTATAACTCCTAAGATATTTAATTTTATTTAAACTATATAGTTTAAAGAGCTAAAATAATGTGCATGAAACGTTTATGGTAACTAACGCATTTAATTTGATAAGGATTAATACTGTATCCGTCCAATTACCTTTACAATTACCACATTATTTGTGACCATTAAATTTTTTTTTAAAATGATATATCCTTAAAAGATAGACATATTATGCCGTCGCGAACTTTTTTGTAGACCTTTAACAGAGAAAAAATTCCATCATACATTATTTTGATATAGCTCAAAAGGTTTATGCAGCGTTTACGATGCAAGCTCCCAGCCGATTTAATTTTTGACAAAATCTTCAACAAATATCGTCATATTTCTATCAATTTGCATAAAACCTCAACTTATAAAACTTCCTTAGGGATTGCTCTATCAATTGGTGAAAACCGCGTGAAAATCCGTTCAATAGTTTTTGAGTTATCGTGAACAGACAGAGGCGGCCAGGGACTTTGTTTTATAATATTTAGTGCAGTGATCTTGTAATCTCAAAACGTCAATTTTAGTATTACTATTTATATTACATAATTACACTGTCTTTATCAGCCATAGTACGAGTATACTGGATATGACGTTTTAGTAGAAACATTACTCACCATCCGAAAAAAGATTGAGGTCAAGAACGCGAAAGGCAAGCAGTTTTTATTTCTGGATGATCTATGAAAATATGCGTTATTTATTATGTATGTAATACAGATGATTTACATCAGACAGATCAGAATTATCTCAGTAACCTTGCATTAGACGTGATTAGACGGCAGATAATTTCAATTAGAGTTCACTTTGTGACCCACACAATTACCGGTTCGTTCCTCGTCGTAATGGCTCACAAACACAGTGTTTTTGCAACAGCGTTTACGTTGTAGGAATGCAGCGAGTAACAAGTGAACGTCCAAAACCTGGCTCGAGGCATCCCCGCTTGCTTTTGCTAAACTATGCACCAAATGTCATGGAGGCAAAAGCGTGATCTCACGCCTACAGTACAGACAGACCTATGGCGAAATTACATGCCTCATTCTAGTCATTCCTAAATTCTTTATGCCTTATAACTTCAATAATGTTTACACACCTTGAAAGAGTATTATCAGCTGATCAAACATGTTTCTAATAAGTAATTAAATGTTATTTTGAAATAGCTTGTTAGTACCCAATGTGTTTTTTTCTTGAGTAGTATCTGTATTTGTTATTTCAACAAAATTTAACTTCAGCTATATCAAGTTACTAATTACTACGTCCGTCAATATACTTCTCTAGATATGTAGTTGGAAAGTCAGACGTGTCTAGTTGTGGATGTTGGTAAACTGGGCGCTGTCCTGTCCCTTTTCTTTCCACGTTAACTTGATGTAGTATGTTTGTTATCTCTCTCTTCCACTGCCCTCCCCCCTGATTCACCTGCGCTCGCGACACACATCTCGCGTCTTCCGTCCAATGCTTTCTATTTTCGCTGGTCGCACTCAATTTGTTTTCACATATTTCCTTTTTATTTGACGGCCTCTTCTTGTTTTCTATTCTTTTAATCTATGATACGCGGTTGTTTATGTAAACGCTGCAAATTATTCACCGTGTCAAGTTTACGGTCACCCATTGTCTCGTAATGGTACTTTCGTAGAGTTTTCTCATAATGTCTAAAACACCATTGTGTCAAACTCTTACCGAGTTCACTGATGATAGTTGATTGATTTGATTACTGGTGCTATAATTCCATTAATTAATGCTATTAAAAAAAGAAGATTTCACCTAAAATGTAAATCTTTTGATCAAAAGATAAGTATATGAATACTTACATCTGTTTCGTCGATTACAGTCGTAAATTATTTGGTTTCTCGACGTACCAATAGGAAGGTTATGTTACAGTTGGGTCGTTATTCAGGCCATCCTTCCAATAAAGGGCACTTGCTTTCGAATCATAATTAGAGCAATGTATCACATAGTCGCCAGATCGTATCAAATTCATACAATCACTAATATACTTGTCATGTCAGATGTCTACAATAATAGTATTACCTATATCGCATTGCATTCCTTCTTTATAGCATCAGATATACTATACTAAAACTTGCTAGATATAAGATTTATAATAATATATAAATCTAATATAGATAAATGTGAAAGTTTGTGGATTTGGATATTTGTTCCTCAATCACGCAAAAACAGCTGAACAAATTTGGATGAAATTTTACACACAGATAGTTTATAGCCTGGATTAAAACATAGGATACTTTTTATTCCGGTCAAAGGTTCCTTAGGGGTTTTCCGAATGTCCACGCGGAAAAGTCGCGGGCGGAAGCTAGTTTCTAGATATTTTGTACTATTATCGAAGGGGTGTTTAATTTACTCTTTTAATCAAATCCAACTAATATTTAACATTGTGCTCCAGATTGCTTGCTCAATTCTTAAACAAAAAAGTCCTTACTTAAATAATTTCTTGTTCATTTCTTTTTTGACTATTGTCATTTCTGTGCAATAGTACTGGTTTGAGTTGGTGAAATCTTTACGCAAGACTACATA
The DNA here is from genome assembly GCA_943789525.1 of Agriphila geniculea. NCBI lineage: Eukaryota > Metazoa > Arthropoda > Insecta > Lepidoptera > Crambidae > Agriphila > Agriphila geniculea. Next base: position 24,216,286 of record OX038882.1, on the reverse strand, counting down.
AAACTGGATTATAAAAAAATGTTAAAAATCCTGCAATGGTTTACACATTCGTGCGTGTTTTGATGTTATGAAATGGCCGTTTACGGTTGTTTCCATTTCATGTTTTTTTGTGTCCATATCGCTGCCTATTTGAAAGGCAATCTGATAATTATAAGTTTTTATTTAAAGTAGCCTGAAATTAAATGTTAAGAAATGGACTCACAACAAATAATTTTCCGGTTTTAAACTTTACAATAGTGCTATACATAATGTCTGTTAGCTTATGCAATTGAGCGTCTATTCTTCAAGATTCAATTGGCTATTCAACTACTCTATTGTACTCTCTTCATAATAATTCTGTACATTTTGCTATACCAATGCAGTTTGACTCGTCTTTGATAATTTCGTCGCTAAATATTTGCTCGTTCATTACATTATTTTTACTCCCATTAAAATTTAACTTCTTTCTTTGATGCTGTGTTAAAATTCTGATTTCTAAACTGATAACATTGACGTAAATAGATTTTACTAGCGGCCGCCCGCGACTTCGTCTGCGTGGAAAGATTTTTTGTTATCCCTCGGGAACAATACATTTTTTTCGGGATGAAAGGTACCCTATGTCCTTCTCTGTACCCCTAAGAACGTGTATGCAAAATTTCATGGTGATCAGTTGAGTAGTTAAGACGTGAAGGCGTAACAAACAAATAAACAAACAAACAAACAAACAAACGGACTTTCGCATTTATAATATTAGTAAGGATATGTTGTTGATTGCTTTATCCATTATATATTCTATTTTTAATTTATTACAAAAAGATTATGAAATTAAGAACAAATAATATCTATTATCCGTCCATCCAAATCTAAAACAACTGATAGAATCATTCCATCGAATCCAACAGTTGTTTTGCGATTTTTATTGAAAATGATAAACTGTTTTGAAATTTCACAAGCGACATTTGTTTAGCAAATCTTACAACTGTTTAATATAATGTGTGTGTCGCTTATTCTAAGAGTCTAAAGTTTAAAATCCTAAGTTTAACGGTAATCGATGTTTGTGTCGTACGAGGTATTGTGTTGCATGATAATGCATTTGTAGGGATGCCAGTTGCCTCGTTGCTAAGGGTTTGTTTTTCTAGTTATCTGCGAGACATTATACTTGATGCATTAAGCAGGTTATCTACCTGCTTTCTAACACGAAGGAAATATGGTTTCTGCTTAGAATGATAGTTCTTTACAAAGCGCACTGTCAAAAGTGAGGCAACTAAAACAGCCAAAATGGCCCCTTTTTTAGATTTTTATTGTCCATGTTACCTCATACCGAATAAGTACAAAACAGTTTCAATTTTCCTTTATTTATTAGCTTAGTTACTATATTATTGGGTTTTAATTACGATTAGGTAACGTATGTAGGATATAAATCTGAATACTAAGCCATTCTGGCTTGGTATGAGTTGCCTCACTTTGCATACGAGGACACGGCTTCTAAGGCGTTATTATTCTAAGGGTTTCTGTTACTTTATCTGTCTAAACTATGAGATATTAAAAGACAATGCAAACACCTTCATATAAAACGACATGTTTGTCGCTACCTATCTGTTTTAGCATAATAATATGGCCGCTGATTACAGAAATTCTTTATTTTACTTACATTAGGCGAAGTTATAGTAAAACATACTTAAAAAATAATGTCGACTTGATAACCTCCTCCTTTTTTCGAAGTTGGTTAAAAATATAATAAAAGTACTACATTTTCTAAAAACATGGTTGACGAACAGTTTACGGATGGTATTCCCTAAAGAGGACGTAATTTCGTGCGACTATAAGTGATTTAGGAGCCTAATACGATGTAAGTGAGCTGAAACGGCGAAACAATAGTAGCTACTATGTTATATGTCTGCCATGCCAAGCCAAGGCCGACCAGTTGCATCTAACGCACTCGTGTACGTAATGCACCCACGATGTAGAAGTCTGGAGGTTAGTCACTTGTGTTGTGTCATGTCATGTGTGGTGTGCTTCTCATCAAACTCAAAGACACCATACAACAATAATTTGTTAAGATTGACACTTCTATCACACTCACATCCAAATCAAATAACTTATGTTAGCGTATCTTGTAAGACAACTGATATTCCCTCATTTGAATTTGTTCTTGTTCCAAAAAATGTTTTATTCACAATCAATAGACCGTTTAATATGAGTCGTTAACAATGATCGCTCTTGACAGTTCCGCGGACTCCTGTCTTGGAATTTGCTCGACTCGGACCGTTGCCAAAATGCCGTCATTTTTAAACTCGCACAGTTTTATTGCAGCGCCGCTACAACGATCGGGAATGAGAATCATCTATAGGTTGAAATTATCTTAGTTGTTAAGATTCCTCATCTTTGGAATTGAGGTTAGAATTAATCAAACCATTCAACTTTATTGAAGTTAGCTGTAGCTACTATCCCAACTCCCAATCCCAAGCCGCGGCTGACTGACGTCAGTATGGACAAATATTAGTAAAATATTTTTTAAAACCTGTTAAATTTTGATCACTTTCCAAACATAGCGTTTTATCATAAACATACTATTTCAAATACTGAGTCGTTACGTTTAACCTTGTTTGAGATAGTGAGATAGCTTAAATCAACAAGACTGTTAGGAGAGGCTCTAGAGCACGCTACTTAAGATCGCTGTTCAGTGCGAGGAACCAATGCAAATTGCGCTTCGCCAGTCATGTCCAAGACATCGTCTGTTGCAAATGACATAGCTACTTCAACAACTAAATCACCGTTAGTATAGGAGTCCTCTGGTTGATTGATGGCAGTGTTGTCGCCTGCACAATGGCCCACAGCCGGCAAGTCTACATTATCACCGAGCACTGTTCACATCGGAATACACAAATAGTCTTTTAAGCCCCTTTTTTGTTTCGAAACTTTCGCTTTGGGATCTTGTCTAGAAATCGGTTTTCTATAAAATCGTTTATAGAAAACTGATTTCTAGGCAACATAGTTAATTTCTATTATTAATTTATGTATGTTGTATATGCGTCTTTATTAGTTCCTTATATTTACTAGAAATAATTGTTCGTTTAGAATATGACAGTCATGATGTTTCTTTAGGTAAAGATTATAGTCGTTCTCTATTTATGGTCAAAGTCCAGATTCGTATCATATTTCATTGAAATAGATTCACCATTTTATAGTAATATGCGTTAGCCTACTATTCAATCTGTAGGATATTGAATAACGTAATATAGATATTATTCTTACAGTCGGCTGTTTACCCAGTATTTGCGGTTGCCTCTGCTACACCTGTATCCTGAGATCTAGAAATATTCTAGCCTTATTATGAAACCTAACCAACAGCCGGTCACGTTTACAGTAGGTACCTACATTATTTGTTTCGTACTTAGTTATGTAAGCGTTAACAACAGTGTTGCTTCAAAGATGAATTATTTTCATATAATGGTCCTCGATTTCTTCCCGTGTAATTTTTCAATAATAAGTTGTCTTTTCCTACAAAGCTAGACTCATTATTTTATTTACCTTTGTTATTATCAGAATAGTTTTTAAGACTTACGTAAGGAATTGCAAAATTACTTCACTTATTGTACAAACAGACAGTAAGAAGCGTGCAATAGCTATTACTAACTTATATTTTATGATTAGTTTGCAACTTAAGAGGCTACCGTATAAACAAATCATATACAAACTTCACGCCACTTGCATAAGCCAGATACAAGTACAAATTCGTCAGAGAGATACTAATATAAAGCATTTACAAGCATTTAAATTTAAATATTGGATGTAAACAAACTTGTCTTGATTGCATGTAACATTTTAAGGCTATGTTTAGCTTTAAACACCTAAGTGTTTCGACTAGAATTTTAGATTCGAAATTAAGATGTCTAACAACAATTATCGCTGTTTATCAGTTTGTCCTCAAACTCAATTCTCACCAGTTGCCTTATATTTTGTGCCAACACTGGATCGTTAAAAACTTTATGTGGCATCGCTCATGTTCTGCGCTCCACGTACTGTGTGCTACCTATTTGAATGCGATCCATCCGTCAACTCCTGATGTTCATTCACTCTCAAGTTTTTATTGCATGATTGTAGTCTGTTGTCAACTCGGTGTCACCAATTACATAGTTGCTTCAGCCGTGGCAAGCAACGACTTGACCTTTAAACGGATTACCTAAGAAAAAACTAATACTACTACCTACAGTGTTGTTAGATTCCTTTTTCTTGCTTTGTGGACGTGGTCAATTGATGGTTTTATTCAAACTGGTGATGATGTTACTTTTTGTAGTACCTAACGTAACCTTCAAAAGGACAAACTCGGTAAATTATTACTAGATATTAATATGTATTAGCAAGTTCTTGTTGTATTATGTAGCTTGATGACTTCATATGTTAATCGACATTGTTTCTAAAGATAGTGCTTTTAAAGTTAGAACACTAGACCGAAATTATGGTGGATGTTGGGGTAACGTCTCGTTTCTCGTTCCTGATCAAAACACTGAAGAAGGTTGTGTGGCTTATTCAACATTACGTCCAATCCAACACATTTTGACGCGTCTCGTGTGTTTTTGCATTAATTAAGATCTCGAGATGCGAATCGTGAGAATTCGTAATGTTAATTACGCGACTTTCGTATGTTTCATACAAATGTGAGACTATAATAGAAAGTATTTACTGACTGACCCTGTCTCGAGGAAACGTAATTATTTCCAATTTCATAGGTACCTACATAAGTGCCGTTTCACGCCTAATCTTCAATCATTAATTGGCTAACGGTACTTAACGTGTTCCTTCCTTTAAATAGTTTTTTGCTAAAATTATAGGAAACAGCATAATCACTACGTTTTCTTTTAAATTAGTTATCAAAAAGCACGTTAGCACGACCTTTACGCACTGTATAATCATTCATACAAAGTAAAGTTCCTTAACTACATAATAACTGTAAGTGTAAATATGCTTCGTCTTTAGTTTAGTACTAAACGATTTCATTGTGAAGCCTAATTATCTTTAAACATTGTCAACACAAGATTCATCTGAATAAATTCTGTTCTACTTATCCTCAAAAGTCACGACCTTCAAACGTTGCAAGGACAAATCACTATAGGTACTCTTATCTAAACTTAACATAGGTGATTGTATATTTTGTTCTCTAAACACGTTGCATTTATTTAGTTATTAACTGTTAACGACAATTTAAATGGCGATAAAGTTAATAACGAATGCTTCATTCTATGATAATAACAAGTAACTGTTGCTGTAGCTGATGTAAAATCTAGGGTAAAAAGTAAAACTACGAAACTAAAGTGCTTTTTAACGGTAATATTTTATTCTTAAGTAAGTATAACCAGTAATCTAATCGTAGATAAGATAAAAGTTAAAAAGCAAATCTCCATAATCTTAAAAAGGTGGCTGAAAAGGCAAGAGTTACCAATGTTGCGAAATTAAGAAAATGACACAATTTCACTGTCGAACAGACAGTGGGTTTTAATGAACTTAAAGCGGAAGAAACAACGGAGGTTAACCCGTGAAATGTTTACGTATTTGGAAACCTACATAGCCTCGCTACGAAAGGATAATCAACTTGAACCAAAGACGTGGGTTCAATAAGTAATGTAACCGCGTTGAATACAAATTCGTGTTACTCGGTGAACGAATACATATCTTAACGTTTAGCTCTATTTCTCCTTACCCGTTGGATATTAATACGCATGTGTAACAACAACTAGAAGTAACTTTGTGTTGAAACATGGTTACCAAGTAATTAAAAAAAACCGGTCAAGAGCGAGTCGGACTCGCGCACCGAGGGTTCCGTACAATCATAAATATATTTGGATATGTTACTTTAGTACAGTCTTTAAAAAAGTAGGATAAACGGCAGACAGTTGGAAGGGCGAACAGGCGGACAGTCGGACAGTTAATTTACAAATCTTAACCACAGCTGCTTATGGTGACTGAAAAACGTTTCAGCCACTCCACATTGCAAACTGTTTATATTACTAAGTAGGAACTTATTCTTCGTTTATTCGTACGGCAAATAGTAGGTAATTATTTTAGAACCAGCCACCAATTTATTATTGTAGTGTTAGGTTGCGCCATCTCTTGACCGATAGTGGAACTATATTTTTCCTTAGGTTAGCATGCTTAGGACAGCGCCATCTGTTGACTGGTAGTAAAACTAAAAAAAATTTGATTGTTTTTTGAATTTCTTAAAATGTGTGTTATATTGAGACATCGTTTTATTTTTCCTGTAATCTTTACATAAACTACTATCACATAGAATTATTTCAGATTTTTCTCTCTGCAAACTTCGGAGATAAGGGGGGGGGGAACGGTATTTTTTTTACAATTTTCACCATAAGTCGAAAACTATGCGGCCTAAAAAAAAAGAAAAAATGTTTAAAAACGTGCAAACGACGCTCTTTCATATGATACCCCACATGCCCTAGTTGCCCCACTTCAAATTTTTAAGACCCCTTTTCAGTCCCTGTTGTAAAAAAGATATTTATTTTTTTATTTATTTCTTATTCGCGAAATAGTTGGACAAATGTCATCTTAAACTATTCCAAATTTTAAGTTGATACCATTAGTAGTTCTCGAGATATCCAGCTGTGACAGACAGACAGACAGACAGACAGACTGAGTCACACCATAAGGGTTCCTTTTTTACCATTTTGGTACGGAACCCTAAAAATGAGAACGTGCTAAAAATTGACGTAGATTAAAACATTTCTGAAATTAAATGTATAAAATAACATCGATAATGTAGTTTTATAATTAGTTCGGGTTGTACATTTTTGCATTAGATTACAGTTCTTTTCCAAAAATCCATACCATTTCATTGACTTTAGGAACAAATACAGTAAAGTTTTTGGTAACATAGTTGATTGACCATCAGCTGTTTGCTGTCCCCCCACTGCTGGGCCACAGGCCTTCCTTATGGGTGGATAAGGACGATGGGCCATAACCCACCACGCGGGCCCAATGCGGTTGGTGGGTGAACAGTTGATTAGACTTGATCAATGTTAGAAATAGGTAAGCCACGAAAGGCTGAAGCTGACCTACTTAAAAACGAAACTATCATTCTTAAATGAATTCCCGTGCCAAATCAAATGCAATAAATTTTCGCTATTTGCATAGGCCGCAAACGGTTTTTAGCACAGACCGCGTGAGACGCCTCATAAATTGAGAAAAAACAGTGTTATGAATATTTATTCAATTCGCATAAACATTATCTTTTAATAACGCTTGAAAGATGCTAAAGATATCTATGAGTTGCTGAGAAAATGCAAGAAAACCCTTAACTCTTTATGGCGACACGTACAAATAGACGGTGATCTCATATTCGTTATTTTAGGGCATCACCATAAATAATGGTGACCGTGTCTACGAACCTAATTAAAGATACTTCTTTTGGGTATTCATTGAAAGTTGTTTTATGTAGCAAGACTACTTCTTTATCAAATGCTACCCTCCCACCACAAGCTTCATCTAAATAAAGACATTGTATGGAAATAGAAGAAAACAGTAATATTTCTTGCTCCCAAGAATTTTATAGGTATTATAAACGAGAAAAGTCGTAATCCCGCACAGCGTAATGTAAGCAAAACACAAAAATATGTGAAACAACTGTGGATAGACAACAAAGCGGCTATCGCTGTTTATTTATAGGCTGCGGCCCGCATGGCTTGCGATACGAATACGATACGATGCTATCTTCTGCCAGTAACTCATCTCACATGAACTGCTTTTTATACTTGTCACAGGATACTGTCACTCACTGCAGACATTATAAACAGCATGTCATTTTTGCAAATTTTGCATAAAGCCACGTCTAAAAATATGTCTACAGTTTAGAACTTTTTCCCTTTGTTGAAGATGTAATTTGTCATTGATTTCTGTTCAAAAAAGTAGTAGCTTTTAGAGTGACAAAGTTTTAAACTGTGTACATATTTATTTATAGACTTGACTGTACAATAGTGAGATCAAGAACTGCATATAATTATCTTTACTAAATATTTTGCTACTATTGCTAGAATCCTGTGATTGTCAAACGTCAATCTGCTGATCAGTTAACATTCATAGCAGAACATTATAGAGGGTGTGGTGTGAATGTCCCGATTTTAATATTGTAATTATATGTTCCTAATTGCATATATTTCAATTATTTTTCAATAGAAATTGTTTGTTATCCCACAAAAATGTTTGAATACTTACGGAGCCATTGTAGGTCCAGGGTTTTACCTTACCTGTCACCTGATTGATCTACGCTGTGGTTCGTAGTGCACCTACTGCATATTAATTACACAGTCGTCTAGCCTGTTTTACATATTATTAAATAATTGTGTTATATATATAATCTATAAACCATTTATTTCAATCACCCACTGATGTACTTACTGACGACATAGTTCTCGTGTTTTACTAATTTATTCGGCATAGTGTTTGCTCAAATCAGTCAAAACAAAGTATGAAATGGTAAAACAATACTGAACGTCGTTAATTATAGACTAACCTATGTTTCCAGTTTCCGTACCAGTGATTTCTTGTATGATTGTTGCATATTAATGTGTTTGAGCACGTATCAAAGAACGAGATATAATAGCACTCTCATTAGAGCAGTTTAGCTGTTTGTCGGCCACTATTCTCAGGCTCTACACCTGTTTCAAAATAACCAAAACTCATTCCCCTAACCAATAAATTACATTTATTCAACTTAAGTATCATTAAATCGTGACAGTTTTTACCACCGGTCTTCAGTGCAGGACGCCATAAAAATGAATCCCTTAATCGTGGTAAACGACTTGTGCAGAATGATAAGAAGGTAGCTGGTGTGTATTCACTTTCAAAATAGGTTGAAAGTATAAGACAATTTATAAGAACAATTAAGTAAACAAAGATTTGAACGCTATATAAAATGGGAAGAGATTTTTCGTGAGAATTCTAAAGTTCTTGACGCGTAAGGTGAAACAATAGAAGCAATTAGAGGCCTCGGTCAAAGACAATCGAAATCGAAAGGATGCAACGGCGGACGTGACGTCTTTCAACGCAATAATAAGTAGAAACAAAGTACAGATAATGATAATAGCTTCCGAAAACCAATTGGCCACCTTAAACAATTAGATAGAAGCACCGGAAACAACAGTTTCTTCAAACAGTAGGATATTGTTCGTAGTTTTACTAATGATATTTCAATTTAAAAGAGCTTTGCAAAAAAATAAAAAAAGAGAATTGAAGTATTATATTGAATGCTTGTGGTCATCATCATCGCTTACAACTATTGGAAGGAACCACATTGTTTGAAAAGCCATAATTTGTTGATTACATTCCTACAGTGGGTATGCGATCCATTCATCGTTATGTAAAGCTTGGTTTCTCAGTAAGTACGCCAGTCTGTTCTTCCGTTTCATGGTATCTATTGTAATATTCATGCATACGTGTGCGCCGAACAATGGGATGCCGGCCGATGACACAAAGGCGAAGCCCTATGTTTGAGTCCATCAGTTGGATTAGTGAATCGAATGTCCGCTTTTGATCCTATTTTACTATTGAATGATTTGGTTTGCAATTCGATTTCATGACGAAGTTTTTTTATACAGAGTTACAAAATAGGTTCATGCAACATAATTTGAAATAAAAGTAGGTAATAGAATAATATTTTCTTTGCGACGCCGACAAAAAATTACCAATCATTCTCACTAGTTCCATTGGATATAGTTCCATGGAACTACTGATACTTTTTATTCTGTAGTTCCATGGAACTATATCCACTGGAACTAGTGAGAATGATACAAAATTACATATCCAGCTAATTCGCAGGTATGGCTAATATAAATAGGTAATCTCTTTTAAATTAGTTAATATAAGAAATAAAGAAATTATCCCATTTATATTTCACAAACTCATTTCCTACCATTTTAAGACGGCAAAGATTATGCCATTAAAGTCTTATGTCCGTGTGAAGTCTATAGGTACTGGAAGACTCCAGTACCTAACCTAATAGACAGAAGAGACCCTCTGTAATATTCTTGGGCCTTAAAGTGCGCGTCTTTAAAAATGACATTTAGGTTGTTTCATTATTCACTGCTGTAATCTCTTTTCATTGGCGATAAAAATATAGACAACATTTTTATTATTATTGATTGATTCTAGTTAATAATCTCTCGGCTACATTTTAGAGCAATACCAGTTATCAAGTATTCAGTCAATCTGTCATCGATGGCCTTGTGAGAGACAATCGCACCGTACCTCTACCTATCCATTGTTTGCTTACTATGCGCTGCACCTGAGAGGTGGAATACGTAACTGTTAGGCAATATGAGGCATTTCGTACAACGTGCCACATCATTGCCACCTTATCTTCTAATAACCTTGGTGATTCTATCAGATCAGATAGATTCTTCCTCTTGTATAGTTGTCGTGAAACTTAAATGTCACACATTTGGTCATTCATGCCATCCTTTTATTAGGCTATCTTGAAACCTTGGGATATACCTAAGTAATATGACATGAACCAAATCATCAAAACGAGGATACCTACTTTCTTACAAAATTGACAATTCAGTTCAAAGTAACAATTTAAAGAATCGACTCTGACACTTACCTAGTTATCATAGCTTAATTTTGTAAATTAATTTAGGATATTTGTACATTCCAAATTCCAACCTAAGAGCATACATAACTTATAATGTCAAGAGAACAGCGCCAATTTAAAAGGTTTCGTTTGAGGTTGTTTACATTTTATCACGTAGGTGGGACTGTCACAGTACAGCAAATTTGACTTTCGCTACTTCCCACATGTTAGCTAATCAATCATTATTATGCTAATGCATTTAGTTAGTTGACAGATCCCGACGGTAGTCATACAATCGGTGATAATAGAAACCGACAAATCAAGTAAAAAAACCGGTCAAGAGCGAGTCGGACTCGCGCACCGAGGGTTTCGTAACATCATAATGGGGAATGTCCGAAAAAAATCAATTTGGCTGAATATTTTTTTATAGGTAGAAATAAGCTCCCTTAGTAATAGAAAAAAGTTGCAGAATTTTCGGTTGCGTATAAATAAAAATAAAAAATAAAGTCACTTCGACTTTACAAATATACGAAAGTAACAGCAGAATGGAGATTATACCTTTGCCACCACCTGTCATAACCACAACTTGCTATTAAAAAAAAGTTTCAACACAAAATGTCAAAACTTTTTTTTTTAATACTTGCTGTTGTTGTGGCAGGTGGTGGCAAAGGTATAATCGCCATTCTGCTGTTACTTTCGTACATTTGTGACGTCGAAGAGACTTTAATTTATTAAAAAAATTTGACGCAACCGAAAATTCTGAATTTTTTTTCTAAAACTAAGGGAGCTTATTCCTACCTATAAAAAAATATTCAGCCATTTTTATTTTTTTCGGACATTCCCCATTGCACCATCAAACTACACTGCAGAGTAGCATAATAAAATTAGTATCGCAGTTTTAGGTCAGCGCCATCTCTTGACCGATAGTGGAACTAATGTTAACTTTTTTAGAAATTTGATAATTTCTAAAAAAGTATGCTATATTGAGTAATCGTTTTATTTTTCCTGTAATCTTTTCAGAAAATTATTTCAGATTTTTCTCTTTGCAAACTTTGGAGATAAGGGGGGAACGGTATTTTTTTTTACATTTTCATCATTAGTCGAAAACTATGCGGCCTAAAACGAAAAAAAAATGATTGAAAATGTGCAAACGGCGCTCTTTTATATGATACCCCACATGCCCTAGTAGCCCCACTTCAAATTTTTAAGACCCCTTTTCAGTGCCTGTTGTAAAAAAGATATTAATTTTTTTATTTATTTCTTATTTGCAAAATAGTTGGGCAAATATCATCTTAAACTATTCCAAATTTTAAGTTGATACCATTAGTAGTTCTCGAGATATCCAGCTGTGACAGACAGACAGACTGAGTCACACCATAAGGGTTCCTTTTTTACCATTTTGGTACGGAACCCTAAAAATGTCACTTTCGTACTTTTGTTATCAGTCGAAGGTCAAGTGTTCTGTGTTTTCAGCAGGTCGTTCTGTAATGGTTTGACAGCTAACTGTACATGTTTCCTTGTATAGTTAGATGACAAAACAGAGAGATAAAAACTCATAGACAGAACTCGTCTGCGTAAAGAAATTTAGTTCAAGGTTTCATTTGCTGATCCTAAGAACCAAATTTTATGTCAGCTTATGAGAAAAAACTAATTTAAACAATTTTTCATACGTTTTGTATCCACCTTCTTCTTACGTAACAATATAAGCTCTCTTCTTTATGTCGCTGTCAATATTATGCAGCTGTGAAATCGTTCCGTGGCCTTACATAAAAAATAATCATTGAAACTGAATGAAATTCGATGTTGAAATACTATTCAAAGACAGAAAAAGTGATAATGTTACTTTAGAAGGAGAAGATGAAATAGATTTTGAATGTTATTGAAAATGTAGAAATTAAGCTAGAACATTAGTAAATCGATTAAACCAAGAAATTTTGCTTTTCTTTCATTGAAAATATAGAAGGCATTAGTAGAAAAAAATCACTTTCTTACCGCTGTTTTGCGGTTCAATGCAGTACCACAGAATATACAGGGTGTTTGGTAATAGCCTTATAAAGCCGAATATGGTAGATAGAGACCATCAAACTGAACAACTTTTACTATGGGTATGGGACCAACTCTGAAATCACGAAAAAAAAATTTGCTGTTTCATACAAAAATTAATAACGTAAATATCAATTTTTTCTCGCGATTGTCCCAAAGTAAAAGTTGGTTAGCTTGATGGTCCCTATCCTACTAATATTATAAATGTGAAAGTTTGTGGGTTTGGATGTTTGTTCCTCAATCACGCAAAAACTACTGAACGGATTTGGTTGAAATTTGGAACGCAGAAAGTAAATAGCTTAAATTAAAACATAGAATACTTTTTATCCCGATATTCCCACAGGAACGGGAACCACGCGGGTGAAACCGCGGGCGGCCGCTAGTCTACCATATTTTCATAAGGCCATTACGAAACACCCTGTATAATAGTACTAACGTGTAGTACTTCAGTGTTTGCGGAGGCGTCAACCGGTAATTAATGAGGTACTAATGAGCGTGTCAAGTGATAGTGAGATTGCCGACCTTGGTCTTACCTCACTTGTGATCTAGGCTCATTGTGCAATTATAATTAGCAAACTATGTTATAATATGCTAAATTAGCAACGCAAATTGTTTGATAAGTAATTGCATGCACTATTTTGATCAAAGATGATCTGTCTTATTCAGAGATGTTCACAAAACTGGGGTGCAAGACTGTTCTAACAAAACCAGGCCCCTATTTCACAGACGTGACATTTGTATTTACAAACTACAATGACAATTCGGTGTCCATGGCGTCAGCCAATTTGAATTTAGAAAATATACTGATCAAACTACTCACAGACACCGCAACGTACATCAAATTGTCATTGTAATTTACAATTGTAACGTCTGTGAAATAGGGGCCTGGCCTCTATTTTCAAATTGGCTGACGCCATGGACACCGAATTGTCATTGTCATTTACAAATGTTACGTCTGTGAAATAGGGGCCTGGTTTAATGCTTGTAAACCAATCACAATGCACCTTTTAATTCTTAAACGGTGGGACTAAACGTTAAACTGTCACTCTGAATACGATTTGCTCTAAAATGGCGTTAGTCCGCAGTCTAACGCCATGTTAACTTTGGCCCTAGTTTAACGAACGCACTCTGAATAAGACAGGATATGTTTTCGCTCCTTAAACTTATGTTAACTCATTTATTAATTTTAACGAAATCTCTCAAACGAACTCAACTTATTATAGTGTTCGTCATAAGTTAGGACGAAAGTTAACTGATTTTAAATCAACCGAGCCTTCTAACAATTTAAGTTTTTGGATAATTACAAGACTGCTTAATTAATCCGCGTGCAGTTTTAAGCATTATCTCTCGATTCCTGTTGGTCTTTTATGGACAAACTGTGCATCTAGTCCAATAGCAACGATATAAGGTTACGTGCCGGATAACAGCAATAAAAGTTAATGGATTAAAATTATTAACTGCAAGGATGTAACGTTCGCGAGCAAGTTCGTAAACGGGAGAACACTAGATACCGCAATCCTGACCTGAGGGGTTTTTCAGGCATGTAAATATTCTGATTGTCGTTGGTCACCTCTTTAGTAACTATGCTATCTGTTCCACCAAATGCCCCGGTGGCGCTGACGGATTCGAATTCTGATAGGGGCATATATTTATTAGTGAGGACCAGCATTTAGATTTTTCTTTTCTGATTTAAGATTCTACTCACCTGAAGTTAAGAGATGGAAACCAAATTTCCATTGTAGAGTAGAAATCTTTTCACACTCACAGCAAAAACCGCTATAATTAACAAAACTAAAATCTCTAACCCATCAGCAACGGCTTCCAATACCTGTATTGCGGTATAGGCTAATACCGGTATTGATATTTCAATAGCTGTATTGTTAACACCGAAATACCGGTATTGGAAGCTCTACAATCTGCCAACCGTGGAGATGACAACCTCCCATCGGAGAGGCCTGCAGTGCACTACAATGGGCTGTAATCTAATAATGATGATATTTAACAATACCCTCTCTTTGTTTCCAGCTTCTCCAGAACCTGGGCAAGGTAGACCGGACGCTGGACGACATCTTCGAAGAGCACCTGCAGAACTTCAACCGGCAGCACCAGCAAGCCACGCGCCTGCAGAAGGAGTTCAACAACTACATACGATGCATACGAGGTAAGGCCAGGTTATAGTTAAAATTGATAAAGTTTTGGTCAGATAGGTATGAGGCATACTTACTTACCCAATTATTCTATCTAAAACGTGGACATAATAAGTTTGAATCTATTGCTGTCACATTTATCTGTAAAAATCACAGTAGATAAACTAGGTTTAATTTTAGACCACCTTTTCTAATATTCATTTCATTTCATATAAGCTAGTCCGCGTAGCATGACCATCGATCGAGTTTTTGGCGCCATTTTGTCGGGTTCGGTTTGGTGACTGTTTTAATTATTCGCAAATTGATTCATAGTGGATATTGTGTCTTAAAATTGGTGCAGTTTTGTGGTACAAGTGTCTACGCAACTGAACAATATGTGGGATAATTGAAATAGGCGCGATCTTGGTTGTGTGAAGCCGAGACTTTTAGTGTAGTGGTGGCTACCTCGGCAGAACTTACCGAGTAAACTGTCTTGATATACTTGGTGCCAAATGCTCCAAGTAGCATTGGAATGCGATGCACCCACATTCTAATGTAAACTGAAACAATCTACCACTGAACTATTCAACACTTGACACTGGCAAAAATTACTTCCAAGAGGAAAGTAGATTGCCAAAACAAAAATAAGAAGAAGAAGACCATCGATCGAAACATGGTAAATATAGCGATTTATCGATACTTGAACTATGTAATTTGGCAGCTAAGGATCGATAAATCGCTAAATTATATCGAGTTGCGGTGGTGATACGACGGGGACTAGATCAAGTCAATAATTGTATTTCTAAACAAAAAATTCCACAAGCATGTTCTTGCTTGAAATTGCTTGTTTGTTGTATTTCTCCATTTTCCTCATTAGTTTGACCACATATAATATACACATCAACTTTGTCTAGGGATACAGGTGTTATTTTCATACAAACGAGGTAACTTTGAAGCCTTGGTTTTCTGCCAGGGATGTGCTGTGCTGTAATCTGATGATGGCCATCCAGGGACTGAATGTAGTAGATTCAGATCGCTATACACACCCAACTGATCTAATCAGCATTCTAAAAGATTAATGGGTCAGGCTTCTCGGTTTGAGGATTTCCATACATTTTCATGCTATTTTCGCGGTTTTTTTAAACATGTCCATTACGTTTTTAGAATGCTGGTAGCCACAAATGAGGTATGTTTGAATCCTTGGTTCTCCATCCGGGATCGATCGGGGTGTTATCTGATGATGTCAATTCAGAGTGCGAATGGAGAAGCTCCAGATCTTAAAAGACACCCAACTGATCGCATGAGCCGTTTATCCCATAGATAATCTTGAAAAAAAAACAGCAAAAATGACGATGTTTCATATGGAAAATGTGGCATTAAGAATTCCATGCGGTCTATGGCCTGAATGGCTCATCCGATCAGTTGGATGTATTTTAAGATCTGGATTTCTTCCAATCACTCTCTGAATTGCCACCATCAGATAAACCCCGATCAATTCCTGGTGGAAACCCAGGCTTCAAACTTACCTCGTTCGAATGAAATTAGGCCTGTGTGTGTGACCTCTTATTTTAGCTTGTGAGTGTATATTTGACTAATATCGTTTATGGTTCATAAGTACAGTCAGCGTCAAATTGATATAAGCGTTTAGAGTAGTCAAAATGATCTGAAAAACAAAAAAACCGGCCAAGTACGAGTCGGACTCGCGCATGAAGGGTTCCGTACCAAAAAACGGCAAAAAAAATCACGTTTGTTGTATGGGAGCCCTTCTTAAATATTTATTTTATTATATTTTTAGTATTTGTTGTTATAGCGGCAACAGAAATACATCATCTGTGACAACTGTCTAGCTATTACGGTTCATGAGATACAGCCTGGTGACAGACAGAGAGACAGCGGAGTCTTAGTAATAGGGTCCCGTTTTTACCCTTTGGGTACGGAACCCTAAAAATCAATTTGATCTACGCAGTTAGAATCATCATATTGATGTAAGCACACAAGGTGTTCAAAATATCTTAGCACTCATTGTTTCATATTCATATAAGCAGTCAGAGTGTTCAAAATTATCTAAGCAAACAAAGCTGTCAAAGTTATCCATGCATAATGCATTATTACATTGTTGACAGCTTTGATTGCTAAGATAATTTTGAACACTCTGACTGCGTATATAAATATGAAACAATGAGTGCTAAGATATTTTGAACACCTTGTGTGCTTACAACAATATGATGATTCCAACTGCGTAGATCAAATTGATTTTTGTTTTCCAGCTAATTTTGACTACTCTAGACGCTCATATCAATTTGACGCTGACTGTACCTAGTCCAAAACACATTTATATTTAGGACTAGGTACTTCAATTCTGTAAGAGATATGTACTAATATGAGTGTGTCGAACAGCGGTGCAAACAGCGTCCAAATCGCTAATGGAAGCGATCACGGAGGTGTACGAGAGCGGGTGGTCGGGGCACGACCTGCTGTACGTGCAGGCGCAGAACATGGAGATGCTGTGGCAGGACTTCTCGCACAAGCTCGGCGACCAGGTGCTCATCCCGCTCAACACCTACACCAACCAGTTCCCGGAAGTCAGGGTGAGTCCCAGGTTTTAGTCAAGCGTTAATTATAGGCTGGAGATACACCCATATGCTAACTGTAGTGCAGTCTCAAAATATATAATGGTACTAAACGTGTGCAGTACAGCATTCAGGTGATATTTTTTGTACTGCGCGACAGACTCCCTCCTAAGCAATTTTATGATAATTTGATTTCTTCTACTACCTATATACTTATCCAGCGGACATAACTTGCGCACCACGACAAAATTGGAAAACAGGCCTTTAGTCGTCGAACAACGAGGAACATTTTTTTCTCACTAAGAGCACAGAATAGATAATAGTACTAGCGTACAGAAGTTGCACTCCACAAAATCGTTTAAGTAAATTGCGACTCTTGCTCCGACACAATAAAGTGCAATTCAGATCGCACAGCGCTCCCTTCGCTCCAAAACATTCACTAAGTAAGTAGTTGCCTCTCTTTCTATCGCGTTGGTCTTATCTCTTCTGATGTATGAAATATGTCCTCTCAGAGAACGCCGAGCGCTTCACACTCGCGCATGGAGTGACAGAGCCCTGCTAAGAGCCAAAACCAAAACGCATTGTCGTCGTCGACCAACGAACTAAAGTTCGCTGCCGTCGACCGGTCTACGAGCGACTAGGCCAGAGACCAAGCGCCAATTAAAAAAAAAAGCGAGCTACTTGAATATGCGTTGGTGTTTCTTGTACATTCGTGCATGGAAGTTGTAATATTATCGTTACTAATTTTAGAGAAACAAAGGAGGAAAAATAAATCCTTTGTTGCTAAAACAGATAAATGAATAAGAACCGTCTGTGAGTCGCCGCTGCGCAGCTAGTCGCCCGGCGACACCGAATCGCCCAGCGACCGGGCGACCAAGTGTGTACACGTCCATAATATAAACTAGTAGAAATTACAGTCGCTGTCGACAGTCCGTTTTGGCTCTTAACAGAATTCTTTGAAATATTATCTGTAGAATGGTAACTAATAATGTAAATTTGTGATTTCAGAAAAAAGTTGAAAAGAGAGGGCGCAAATTAGTAGACTATGACAGCCAAAGACACAGCTTCCAGAACCTACAGGCGAACGCCGCCAAGAGACGGGATGACGTTAAGGTATCTATCATTAAACATAATATCTTCTAAGATAATCACCAAACCAAACGTAGAAAAAAATTAGTTTATTAGATCAAATTAATTTACTATCTTGATAATCACAAAACTAGAAACAATTTACTTTATTAGTTAATGTTAATATTCATTTCTTCTAAGATAATCACAAAACTATAAGTCGAAGCAATATAATTTATTAGTTCAAATTTATTTACATTCAAACAATCATACTTTGCCACTCACATTTAACATTTTGTTAATGTTTTTTTTCATTATGATCATCAATCGGACAAGGCAAAGGTAAAATGTAGCATATATAAGCTTTAGAGTAGTAATCTATCTTATTAAAATTTAATAGATTTAAATCTAAGAACATTATGGACTTTTTAAGAAATCATTGCAAATGATAAGTGCTTTATAGTCCAGTTGTTTTATCCTACGAATGCAGTTCGGCTATGAATGTTGTTAAGGCTGTATATCCTCATTTCAAAGTATTTAGCGTTTTTCCAATGAATTTATCTGAAGAATGAAAGCATTACTATTGATGTAAACTTTAGTTTTAGAAAGCAAAATTCTTAAATTAGTGCCGTATAGAGAGAAAAATATTATAAATTATCAGGAATTTTAAAACGAAGGCAATCTGTTCAAGTGGAATTTCAAATTTGCTTGTCAGCGGTATTTTTCACAGACGTTCCAGCTGTAATAAATCAGAATACGACTCATATTTATTTTTTCACTTATTGTTTGTATTGTCAAGGAGTTCCCTATAGAGAGAAAATTAAAAAGTCTTTTTAATCACAGAGAAATAAAATATTAAAAAATGCTCAAATCGGTACACTATGACATGTTTTTTTACCGGTATTTACAGAATCTAAAGTCATTTTTTATTTTTCTTAGGAATAACTAGGTATTTTTCTAATGTATTGCGTGTTTTGTATATACTTATATCTATTTAATAATTTAATAGGAATTTTCAAAGTTTGCGCTCATTACGGCTCGTGCAGAGTTGTTTTGATCATTTGTATTGAACATTTAAAAATGGAACGTGATGCGCGTCTACACTCTTAAGCGTGCACATGCACATTAGTTTAGTGTGCGTAATACGTGAGCGTGCAGACGCACACTTAGGCTCGTTAAGCGGTTTGTAAATATGGGCCTAAAACAATGTGCATGTGCACGCCTAACGTTCATAACAGAGCCGGATTCGTGAGATAAAATAACTGACTAAGGTTTTAGCGACGCCTGGGCACATGAGTAAAAAAACGTAAGCCTGGGATTATAAAAAAGGGTATATCAATTTGCTAACAAGTAGTGACCGTGTGCGCAGGTGACCAAAGGGCGCGAGCAGCTGGAGGAGGCGAAGCGCACGTACGAGGTGCTGAACTCCGAGCTGCACGACGAGCTGCCCGCGCTCTACGACTCGCGCGTGCTGTTCTACGTGCACAACCTGCAGACGCTGTTCAGCGCCGAGCAGCTGTTCCACAGCGAGAGCTCCAAGGTAGGATCGAGCTGCGTGCTGTTCTACGTGCACAACCTGCAGACGCTGTTCAGCGCCGAGCAGCTGTTCCACAGCGAGAGCTCCAAGGTAGGATCGAGCTGCGTGCTGTTCTACGTGCACAACCTGCAGACGCTGTTCAGCGCCGAGCAGCTGTTCCACAGCGAGAGCTCCAAGGTAGGATCGAGCTGCGTGCTGTTCTACGTGCACAACCTGCAGACGCTGTTCAGCGCCGAGCAGCTGTTCCACAGCGAGAGCTCCAAGGTAGGATCGAGCTGCGTGCTGTTCTACGTGCACAACCTGCAGACGCTGTTCAGCGCCGAGCAGCTGTTCCACAGCGAGAGCTCCAAGGTAGGATCGAGCTGCGTGCTGTTCTACGTGCACAACCTGCAGACGCTGTTCAGCGCCGAGCAGCTGTTCCACAGCGAGAGCTCCAAGGTAGGATCGAGCTGCGTGCTGTTCTACGTGCACAACCTGCAGACGCTGTTCAGCGCCGAGCAGCTGTTCCACAGCGAGAGCTCCAAGGTAGGATCGAGCTGCGTGCTGTTCTACGTGCACAACCTGCAGACGCTGTTCAGCGCCGAGCAGCTGTTCCACAGCGAGAGCTCCAAGGTAGGATCGAGCTGCGTGCTGTTCTACGTGCACAACCTGCAGACGCTGTTCAGCGCCGAGCAGCTGTTCCACAGCGAGAGCTCCAAGGTAGGATCGAGCTGCGTGCTGTTCTACGTGCACAACCTGCAGACGCTGTTCAGCGCCGAGCAGCTGTTCCACAGCGAGAGCTCCAAGGTAGGATCGAGCTGCGTGCTGTTCTACGTGCACAACCTGCAGACGCTGTTCAGCGCCGAGCAGCTGTTCCACAGCGAGAGCTCCAAGGTAGGATCGAGCTGCGTGCTGTTCTACGTGCACAACCTGCAGACGCTGTTCAGCGCCGAGCAGCTGTTCCACAGCGAGAGCTCCAAGGTAGGATCGAGCTGCGTGCTGTTCTACGTGCACAACCTGCAGACGCTGTTCAGCGCCGAGCAGCTGTTCCACAGCGAGAGCTCCAAGGTAGGATCGAGCTGCGTGCTGTTCTACGTGCACAACCTGCAGACGCTGTTCAGCGCCGAGCAGCTGTTCCACAGCGAGAGCTCCAAGGTAGGATCGAGCTGCGTGCTGTTCTACGTGCACAACCTGCAGACGCTGTTCAGCGCCGAGCAGCTGTTCCACAGCGAGAGCTCCAAGGTAGGATCGAGCTGCGTGCTGTTCTACGTGCACAACCTGCAGACGCTGTTCAGCGCCGAGCAGCTGTTCCACAGCGAGAGCTCCAAGGTAGGATCGAGCTGCGTGCTGTTCTACGTGCACAACCTGCAGACGCTGTTCAGCGCCGAGCAGCTGTTCCACAGCGAGAGCTCCAAGGTAGGATCGAGCTGCGTGCTGTTCTACGTGCACAACCTGCAGACGCTGTTCAGCGCCGAGCAGCTGTTCCACAGCGAGAGCTCCAAGGTAGGATCGAGCTGCGTGCTGTTCTACGTGCACAACCTGCAGACGCTGTTCAGCGCCGAGCAGCTGTTCCACAGCGAGAGCTCCAAGGTAGGATCGAGCTGCGTGCTGTTCTACGTGCACAACCTGCAGACGCTGTTCAGCGCCGAGCAGCTGTTCCACAGCGAGAGCTCCAAGGTAGGATCGAGCTGCGTGCTGTTCTACGTGCACAACCTGCAGACGCTGTTCAGCGCCGAGCAGCTGTTCCACAGCGAGAGCTCCAAGGTAGGATCGAGCTGCGTGCTGTTCTACGTGCACAACCTGCAGACGCTGTTCAGCGCCGAGCAGCTGTTCCACAGCGAGAGCTCCAAGGTAGGATCGAGCTGCGTGCTGTTCTACGTGCACAACCTGCAGACGCTGTTCAGCGCCGAGCAGCTGTTCCACAGCGAGAGCTCCAAGGTAGGATCGAGCTGCGTGCTGTTCTACGTGCACAACCTGCAGACGCTGTTCAGCGCCGAGCAGCTGTTCCACAGCGA
This sequence comes from Agriphila geniculea, assembly GCA_943789525.1. Taxonomy (NCBI): domain Eukaryota; kingdom Metazoa; phylum Arthropoda; class Insecta; order Lepidoptera; family Crambidae; genus Agriphila; species Agriphila geniculea. The sequence goes on along the minus strand of OX038882.1, from coordinate 24,194,390 downwards.
GAGCTCCAAGGTAGGATCGAGCTGCGTGCTGTTCTACGTGCACAACCTGCAGACGCTGTTCAGCGCCGAGCAGCTGTTCCACAGCGAGAGCTCCAAGGTAGGATCGAGCTGCGTGCTGTTCTACGTGCACAACCTGCAGACGCTGTTCAGCGCCGAGCAGCTGTTCCACAGCGAGAGCTCCAAGGTAGGATCGAGCTGCGTGCTGTTCTACGTGCACAACCTGCAGACGCTGTTCAGCGCCGAGCAGCTGTTCCACAGCGAGAGCTCCAAGGTAGGATCGAGCTGCGTGCTGTTCTACGTGCACAACCTGCAGACGCTGTTCAGCGCCGAGCAGCTGTTCCACAGCGAGAGCTCCAAGGTAGGATCGAGCTGCGTGCTGTTCTACGTGCACAACCTGCAGACGCTGTTCAGCGCCGAGCAGCTGTTCCACAGCGAGAGCTCCAAGGTAGGATCGAGCTGCGTGCTGTTCTACGTGCACAACCTGCAGACGCTGTTCAGCGCCGAGCAGCTGTTCCACAGCGAGAGCTCCAAGGTAGGATCGAGCTGCGTGCTGTTCTACGTGCACAACCTGCAGACGCTGTTCAGCGCCGAGCAGCTGTTCCACAGCGAGAGCTCCAAGGTAGGATCGAGCTGCGTGCTGTTCTACGTGCACAACCTGCAGACGCTGTTCAGCGCCGAGCAGCTGTTCCACAGCGAGAGCTCCAAGGTAGGATCGAGCTGCGTGCTGTTCTACGTGCACAACCTGCAGACGCTGTTCAGCGCCGAGCAGCTGTTCCACAGCGAGAGCTCCAAGGTAGGATCGAGCTGCGTGCTGTTCTACGTGCACAACCTGCAGACGCTGTTCAGCGCCGAGCAGCTGTTCCACAGCGAGAGCTCCAAGGTAGGATCGAGCTGCGTGCTGTTCTACGTGCACAACCTGCAGACGCTGTTCAGCGCCGAGCAGCTGTTCCACAGCGAGAGCTCCAAGGTAGGATCGAGCTGCGTGCTGTTCTACGTGCACAACCTGCAGACGCTGTTCAGCGCCGAGCAGCTGTTCCACAGCGAGAGCTCCAAGGTAGGATCGAGCTGCGTGCTGTTCTACGTGCACAACCTGCAGACGCTGTTCAGCGCCGAGCAGCTGTTCCACAGCGAGAGCTCCAAGGTAGGATCGAGCTGCGTGCTGTTCTACGTGCACAACCTGCAGACGCTGTTCAGCGCCGAGCAGCTGTTCCACAGCGAGAGCTCCAAGGTAGGATCGAGCTGCGTGCTGTTCTACGTGCACAACCTGCAGACGCTGTTCAGCGCCGAGCAGCTGTTCCACAGCGAGAGCTCCAAGGTAGGATCGAGCTGCGTGCTGTTCTACGTGCACAACCTGCAGACGCTGTTCAGCGCCGAGCAGCTGTTCCACAGCGAGAGCTCCAAGGTAGGATCGAGCTGCGTGCTGTTCTACGTGCACAACCTGCAGACGCTGTTCAGCGCCGAGCAGCTGTTCCACAGCGAGAGCTCCAAGGTAGGATCGAGCTGCGTGCTGTTCTACGTGCACAACCTGCAGACGCTGTTCAGCGCCGAGCAGCTGTTCCACAGCGAGAGCTCCAAGGTAGGATCGAGCTGCGTGCTGTTCTACGTGCACAACCTGCAGACGCTGTTCAGCGCCGAGCAGCTGTTCCACAGCGAGAGCTCCAAGGTAGGATCGAGCTGCGTGCTGTTCTACGTGCACAACCTGCAGACGCTGTTCAGCGCCGAGCAGCTGTTCCACAGCGAGAGCTCCAAGGTAGGATCGAGCTGCGTGCTGTTCTACGTGCACAACCTGCAGACGCTGTTCAGCGCCGAGCAGCTGTTCCACAGCGAGAGCTCCAAGGTAGGATCGAGCTGCGTGCTGTTCTACGTGCACAACCTGCAGACGCTGTTCAGCGCCGAGCAGCTGTTCCACAGCGAGAGCTCCAAGGTAGGATCGAGCTGCGTGCTGTTCTACGTGCACAACCTGCAGACGCTGTTCAGCGCCGAGCAGCTGTTCCACAGCGAGAGCTCCAAGGTAGGATCGAGCTGCGTGCTGTTCTACGTGCACAACCTGCAGACGCTGTTCAGCGCCGAGCAGCTGTTCCACAGCGAGAGCTCCAAGGTAGGATCGAGCTGCGTGCTGTTCTACGTGCACAACCTGCAGACGCTGTTCAGCGCCGAGCAGCTGTTCCACAGCGAGAGCTCCAAGGTAGGATCGAGCTGCGTGCTGTTCTACGTGCACAACCTGCAGACGCTGTTCAGCGCCGAGCAGCTGTTCCACAGCGAGAGCTCCAAGGTAGGATCGAGCTGCGTGCTGTTCTACGTGCACAACCTGCAGACGCTGTTCAGCGCCGAGCAGCTGTTCCACAGCGAGAGCTCCAAGGTAGGATCGAGCTGCGTGCTGTTCTACGTGCACAACCTGCAGACGCTGTTCAGCGCCGAGCAGCTGTTCCACAGCGAGAGCTCCAAGGTAGGATCGAGCTGCGTGCTGTTCTACGTGCACAACCTGCAGACGCTGTTCAGCGCCGAGCAGCTGTTCCACAGCGAGAGCTCCAAGGTAGGATCGAGCTGCGTGCTGTTCTACGTGCACAACCTGCAGACGCTGTTCAGCGCCGAGCAGCTGTTCCACAGCGAGAGCTCCAAGGTAGGATCGAGCTGCGTGCTGTTCTACGTGCACAACCTGCAGACGCTGTTCAGCGCCGAGCAGCTGTTCCACAGCGAGAGCTCCAAGGTAGGATCGAGCTGCGTGCTGTTCTACGTGCACAACCTGCAGACGCTGTTCAGCGCCGAGCAGCTGTTCCACAGCGAGAGCTCCAAGGTAGGATCGAGCTGCGTGCTGTTCTACGTGCACAACCTGCAGACGCTGTTCAGCGCCGAGCAGCTGTTCCACAGCGAGAGCTCCAAGGTAGGATCGAGCTGCGTGCTGTTCTACGTGCACAACCTGCAGACGCTGTTCAGCGCCGAGCAGCTGTTCCACAGCGAGAGCTCCAAGGTAGGATCGAGCTGCGTGCTGTTCTACGTGCACAACCTGCAGACGCTGTTCAGCGCCGAGCAGCTGTTCCACAGCGAGAGCTCCAAGGTAGGATCGAGCTGCGTGCTGTTCTACGTGCACAACCTGCAGACGCTGTTCAGCGCCGAGCAGCTGTTCCACAGCGAGAGCTCCAAGGTAGGATCGAGCTGCGTGCTGTTCTACGTGCACAACCTGCAGACGCTGTTCAGCGCCGAGCAGCTGTTCCACAGCGAGAGCTCCAAGGTAGGATCGAGCTGCGTGCTGTTCTACGTGCACAACCTGCAGACGCTGTTCAGCGCCGAGCAGCTGTTCCACAGCGAGAGCTCCAAGGTAGGATCGAGCTGCGTGCTGTTCTACGTGCACAACCTGCAGACGCTGTTCAGCGCCGAGCAGCTGTTCCACAGCGAGAGCTCCAAGGTAGGATCGAGCTGCGTGCTGTTCTACGTGCACAACCTGCAGACGCTGTTCAGCGCCGAGCAGCTGTTCCACAGCGAGAGCTCCAAGGTAGGATCGAGCTGCGTGCTGTTCTACGTGCACAACCTGCAGACGCTGTTCAGCGCCGAGCAGCTGTTCCACAGCGAGAGCTCCAAGGTAGGATCGAGCTGCGTGCTGTTCTACGTGCACAACCTGCAGACGCTGTTCAGCGCCGAGCAGCTGTTCCACAGCGAGAGCTCCAAGGTAGGATCGAGCTGCGTGCTGTTCTACGTGCACAACCTGCAGACGCTGTTCAGCGCCGAGCAGCTGTTCCACAGCGAGAGCTCCAAGGTAGGATCGAGCTGCGTGCTGTTCTACGTGCACAACCTGCAGACGCTGTTCAGCGCCGAGCAGCTGTTCCACAGCGAGAGCTCCAAGGTAGGATCGAGCTGCGTGCTGTTCTACGTGCACAACCTGCAGACGCTGTTCAGCGCCGAGCAGCTGTTCCACAGCGAGAGCTCCAAGGTAGGATCGAGCTGCGTGCTGTTCTACGTGCACAACCTGCAGACGCTGTTCAGCGCCGAGCAGCTGTTCCACAGCGAGAGCTCCAAGGTAGGATCGAGCTGCGTGCTGTTCTACGTGCACAACCTGCAGACGCTGTTCAGCGCCGAGCAGCTGTTCCACAGCGAGAGCTCCAAGGTAGGATCGAGCTGCGTGCTGTTCTACGTGCACAACCTGCAGACGCTGTTCAGCGCCGAGCAGCTGTTCCACAGCGAGAGCTCCAAGGTAGGATCGAGCTGCGTGCTGTTCTACGTGCACAACCTGCAGACGCTGTTCAGCGCCGAGCAGCTGTTCCACAGCGAGAGCTCCAAGGTAGGATCGAGCTGCGTGCTGTTCTACGTGCACAACCTGCAGACGCTGTTCAGCGCCGAGCAGCTGTTCCACAGCGAGAGCTCCAAGGTAGGATCGAGCTGCGTGCTGTTCTACGTGCACAACCTGCAGACGCTGTTCAGCGCCGAGCAGCTGTTCCACAGCGAGAGCTCCAAGGTAGGATCGAGCTGCGTGCTGTTCTACGTGCACAACCTGCAGACGCTGTTCAGCGCCGAGCAGCTGTTCCACAGCGAGAGCTCCAAGGTAGGATCGAGCTGCGTGCTGTTCTACGTGCACAACCTGCAGACGCTGTTCAGCGCCGAGCAGCTGTTCCACAGCGAGAGCTCCAAGGTAGGATCGAGCTGCGTGCTGTTCTACGTGCACAACCTGCAGACGCTGTTCAGCGCCGAGCAGCTGTTCCACAGCGAGAGCTCCAAGGTAGGATCGAGCTGCGTGCTGTTCTACGTGCACAACCTGCAGACGCTGTTCAGCGCCGAGCAGCTGTTCCACAGCGAGAGCTCCAAGGTAGGATCGAGCTGCGTGCTGTTCTACGTGCACAACCTGCAGACGCTGTTCAGCGCCGAGCAGCTGTTCCACAGCGAGAGCTCCAAGGTAGGATCGAGCTGCGTGCTGTTCTACGTGCACAACCTGCAGACGCTGTTCAGCGCCGAGCAGCTGTTCCACAGCGAGAGCTCCAAGGTAGGATCGAGCTGCGTGCTGTTCTACGTGCACAACCTGCAGACGCTGTTCAGCGCCGAGCAGCTGTTCCACAGCGAGAGCTCCAAGGTAGGATCGAGCTGCGTGCTGTTCTACGTGCACAACCTGCAGACGCTGTTCAGCGCCGAGCAGCTGTTCCACAGCGAGAGCTCCAAGGTAGGATCGAGCTGCGTGCTGTTCTACGTGCACAACCTGCAGACGCTGTTCAGCGCCGAGCAGCTGTTCCACAGCGAGAGCTCCAAGGTAGGATCGAGCTGCGTGCTGTTCTACGTGCACAACCTGCAGACGCTGTTCAGCGCCGAGCAGCTGTTCCACAGCGAGAGCTCCAAGGTAGGATCGAGCTGCGTGCTGTTCTACGTGCACAACCTGCAGACGCTGTTCAGCGCCGAGCAGCTGTTCCACAGCGAGAGCTCCAAGGTAGGATCGAGCTGCGTGCTGTTCTACGTGCACAACCTGCAGACGCTGTTCAGCGCCGAGCAGCTGTTCCACAGCGAGAGCTCCAAGGTAGGATCGAGCTGCGTGCTGTTCTACGTGCACAACCTGCAGACGCTGTTCAGCGCCGAGCAGCTGTTCCACAGCGAGAGCTCCAAGGTAGGATCGAGCTGCGTGCTGTTCTACGTGCACAACCTGCAGACGCTGTTCAGCGCCGAGCAGCTGTTCCACAGCGAGAGCTCCAAGGTAGGATCGAGCTGCGTGCTGTTCTACGTGCACAACCTGCAGACGCTGTTCAGCGCCGAGCAGCTGTTCCACAGCGAGAGCTCCAAGGTAGGATCGAGCTGCGTGCTGTTCTACGTGCACAACCTGCAGACGCTGTTCAGCGCCGAGCAGCTGTTCCACAGCGAGAGCTCCAAGGTAGGATCGAGCTGCGTGCTGTTCTACGTGCACAACCTGCAGACGCTGTTCAGCGCCGAGCAGCTGTTCCACAGCGAGAGCTCCAAGGTAGGATCGAGCTGCGTGCTGTTCTACGTGCACAACCTGCAGACGCTGTTCAGCGCCGAGCAGCTGTTCCACAGCGAGAGCTCCAAGGTAGGATCGAGCTGCGTGCTGTTCTACGTGCACAACCTGCAGACGCTGTTCAGCGCCGAGCAGCTGTTCCACAGCGAGAGCTCCAAGGTAGGATCGAGCTGCGTGCTGTTCTACGTGCACAACCTGCAGACGCTGTTCAGCGCCGAGCAGCTGTTCCACAGCGAGAGCTCCAAGGTAGGATCGAGCTGCGTGCTGTTCTACGTGCACAACCTGCAGACGCTGTTCAGCGCCGAGCAGCTGTTCCACAGCGAGAGCTCCAAGGTAGGATCGAGCTGCGTGCTGTTCTACGTGCACAACCTGCAGACGCTGTTCAGCGCCGAGCAGCTGTTCCACAGCGAGAGCTCCAAGGTAGGATCGAGCTGCGTGCTGTTCTACGTGCACAACCTGCAGACGCTGTTCAGCGCCGAGCAGCTGTTCCACAGCGAGAGCTCCAAGGTAGGATCGAGCTGCGTGCTGTTCTACGTGCACAACCTGCAGACGCTGTTCAGCGCCGAGCAGCTGTTCCACAGCGAGAGCTCCAAGGTAGGATCGAGCTGCGTGCTGTTCTACGTGCACAACCTGCAGACGCTGTTCAGCGCCGAGCAGCTGTTCCACAGCGAGAGCTCCAAGGTAGGATCGAGCTGCGTGCTGTTCTACGTGCACAACCTGCAGACGCTGTTCAGCGCCGAGCAGCTGTTCCACAGCGAGAGCTCCAAGGTAGGATCGAGCTGCGTGCTGTTCTACGTGCACAACCTGCAGACGCTGTTCAGCGCCGAGCAGCTGTTCCACAGCGAGAGCTCCAAGGTAGGATCGAGCTGCGTGCTGTTCTACGTGCACAACCTGCAGACGCTGTTCAGCGCCGAGCAGCTGTTCCACAGCGAGAGCTCCAAGGTAGGATCGAGCTGCGTGCTGTTCTACGTGCACAACCTGCAGACGCTGTTCAGCGCCGAGCAGCTGTTCCACAGCGAGAGCTCCAAGGTAGGATCGAGCTGCGTGCTGTTCTACGTGCACAACCTGCAGACGCTGTTCAGCGCCGAGCAGCTGTTCCACAGCGAGAGCTCCAAGGTAGGATCGAGCTGCGTGCTGTTCTACGTGCACAACCTGCAGACGCTGTTCAGCGCCGAGCAGCTGTTCCACAGCGAGAGCTCCAAGGTAGGATCGAGCTGCGTGCTGTTCTACGTGCACAACCTGCAGACGCTGTTCAGCGCCGAGCAGCTGTTCCACAGCGAGAGCTCCAAGGTAGGATCGAGCTGCGTGCTGTTCTACGTGCACAACCTGCAGACGCTGTTCAGCGCCGAGCAGCTGTTCCACAGCGAGAGCTCCAAGGTAGGATCGAGCTGCGTGCTGTTCTACGTGCACAACCTGCAGACGCTGTTCAGCGCCGAGCAGCTGTTCCACAGCGAGAGCTCCAAGGTAGGATCGAGCTGCGTGCTGTTCTACGTGCACAACCTGCAGACGCTGTTCAGCGCCGAGCAGCTGTTCCACAGCGAGAGCTCCAAGGTAGGATCGAGCTGCGTGCTGTTCTACGTGCACAACCTGCAGACGCTGTTCAGCGCCGAGCAGCTGTTCCACAGCGAGAGCTCCAAGGTAGGATCGAGCTGCGTGCTGTTCTACGTGCACAACCTGCAGACGCTGTTCAGCGCCGAGCAGCTGTTCCACAGCGAGAGCTCCAAGGTAGGATCGAGCTGCGTGCTGTTCTACGTGCACAACCTGCAGACGCTGTTCAAATAAAAAAAAGTTAATTTTTTTTCCTAATTCGCCTCCGTGATCTCGCCTAGCTCGGTGGTTTGTTGGGATTTCGGGAGGGGGAATACCCGCTATAAAACTGCGGCACTTGCCCTCTCGCCGCCGACTGGTCTGTGGGGTCCGTGCTGGCAACCGTTACTCTGTTGCAATTAACACTGACAGAAATCGCAGTTACATTGCTGCTTTAGTAAGAACTAATATGAGAACTAACTTACTTAAAGCAGAAATGTAACTGCGGTTTCAATCGAGAAATGTTAGCAACAGAGATACGTAATCTTGGGGCAGGCCTTCTCTGATGAAACGAAAGTGGTCACTCTTACCAGTAAAACTTAATTAAACCAGACGAAAGGCTAGAAAATATTGTTTAAGCGATAGAAAGTACCACAAAGTTTTTTCAGAAAACGATTTACAATTTCACGAAGCACTATGTTTTTTTTTCATTGGCGGCGGTAGTGTGCTACGTAAACACTCTTAAGTTCTACCCCAGTCCTACGCTATACACGGCTTCCGGTTTACTCTCATAGAGTGTAGGGGAGAGAAGCGGCACAACAAGCAAACCGCCGTCCACTCGCGGTGGAGCAAACGTTCAGTCCCCTCCCCTCCCTTTCAGCGGTCCCCACATCTGGGAGCGACCGGCCTCCAATTTTTCAAGGATACTGATTATTTGGACATCCTTCGATCGCTCGAAGAGCGCTCTCCGTGTGTGTTTGCACTTCACATGGATTTAAAATTTTTTTGAAACTCAATTGAGTGTTATGCCCTGCGTTGCCGTTGCGTCGTCTAATCCAGATATTTGGAGATCTTTTTTTGCACTATAGGATAATGCTTGGCCTTCATCTCACTTAATGTTAAGTGACGATAAGGCTAAAGATGGAATCGCACTACACCCAAAATCCTCATCATTGAGGAACTGGCTATCTTACCTCTAACTACCGGAACACAACAATTTTTAAATTGTTTTTATGACGGTAGATTTATGTAAGATAATGGGAGCTAGCCAGGCGGACTTGAAATAAGCCCTACCACTATCTAAACCGAGTAAAAATTTTACCTCCCCTGGGAATCGAACCCGGGACCCCTGCCTTTGACACGGGTGGGCGAACCATTAGACCACAGAGGCGGTTAAGGCGGTCGACCCTGTTCGGTGCTAATAAATATTGTTTGTATTACATCGTAGGTGTTCGCGGAGCTAGAGGCTATAACGGACAAGTTGGCGACGGACTGCCAGCGCGGCTCGTACAGCAAGCGCGCCAGCAACGCGCTGCCCGCGCCCCCCCCGCCGCAGCAGAACGGGAACTCTGCGCCTTCGCCCACCAATACTGTGCAAAGTTAGTATACACCACTACTACACTCGCCAACACATGCAAAAAGTACACACCATATACACCACTATAATACACTATTACACTCGCCCACCGACACTGTACAAAGTTAGTGTACACCACTACAATACACTACTACACACGCCCACCGACACCGTTCAAAGTTAGTGTACACCACTACAATACACTACTACACTCGCCTACCGACACTGTAAAAAGTTAGTGTACACCACTACAATATACTACTACACTCGCCCATCGACACTGTACAGAGTTAGTGTACACCACTACAATACACTACTACACTCGCCCACCGACACTACAAAGTTAGTGTACACCACTACAATACACTACTACACACGCCCACCGACATCGTGCAAAGTTAGTATACACACAACATACACCACTACAACAATAATAATAACGTCACTCCGTGCAGAGTATGAATACTTACATTATAATATTCAATCATGACACACTACTACACTTGTTCACACCACACACGGTCCTTCATCTCCGACTCGGTACGTTTAAGTTTCCGTGTTCTTTGTATGGGCTCAGTAAAGAATCTGTACAGATTGCTTTCGTAATCTGCCACTCGCGACACATCGAGCCTCCGCTGTAACGCCACATGAGTAAAGAAAAGGACCAGAGACAAAGCTTCATACAACCGCGCGAATCGGTTGCACTACTACAAGCACGCGGGGCATGTGTGCGTGTCCACTGGCCGCTTGTCGCGTGCGCGGAAAAACCTGAAAAAACCTGTTTTGATAACTGCAGCTAGTGGACAATCTCAGGGCATCATTTGTTTTGTTAGTTGCAAAGTTGAAAATCACGTTCTTAAGAAGCTTTGTCTCTGGTCCTTTTCTTTACTCGTGTGGTAACGCTCCGCACGCAGCGGCCTATAAAAACGGAGTAGGTGCGTAGTAGTGGGGTTCTAAGAAAATTTCAAAACATTTACGAGCGCTGGCGCCCGTCACGTTAGCCTTTTTTTTTGTATCAAGAAGGAGAATGTATTTAGGCATACCAAACGGCATGTTGGACTCGGTCGCGCTTGTGGCATGTCCCTCGCCGCAGCCGGCCCTCCCGCCAAAGCTTCGCGTCAGGGCCGGGGTTCTTACCCCTATCAAAGAGAATGTAAAAATAACTAGCGTTATAAGAGACGGGAGTGTCATACAAAAAGCGTGAGTATGAAATAGAAGCGAATTCAACGAAAACAAAAGAGAAACGTTAAACGGCATTGGCGGTAAAACGGTCAAAGATGAAGAATACTCTTTGATGGGGCGAAGTATAATACGCCTAAATTCGAATGTTGTCAATTATCTACTCCTTTGTGGATTGTCAACGTTCTTTCAAACTAAGACGGGTTAAAAATTCGCTTCCGTTTGATAGATCGTTTTTTACTGAGAGAGTTGCGCCAGGCTGACCCCTATCTCGCCCCGGGGCCCGGACAGAGGGAGGGAGCCTCCTCCCCAGCCCCCCATAAGGCTATCCACTTATGTGGGCAGACCAGATGAGGTGAACGGGAGAAGGCACCACTACCGACTAAACTCCTCTCGAAGACCTGCGCCTTTCCGCCGGGTCTGTGGGTACGCGGTGGCACGCTCCACTTGACCCGGGGAGAGTGACCCGTTAGGGTTCCACCCTATGGGGGGCAGAGGGCTTTCTTGCGCCCCCCCTTGGGACTAGGGGGAGATCGAGACGCGCACGTTGGCGTCTCGTTCTCCCCCGCCGCGCACGTCGGAGTTGGCTCGCTGCGACGTCCGCCTCGCGAACCCTCTCCGCGACCTCCTTCTGAGAGATAACGTTCTCGCAGAAGGACCGTCACGTTAGCCTGCCTCATACCGCTTCGAATCGTGTTGTGGCAACGGAGATAGAGATAGGGATTGAATTTAATTCGATACCGGATTTTTCAACGCGTCAACGCGGCGCCCAATAGAGGATAAGGGGGCCCTGAACGACTCGACTCAAATTAAGCATTAAAACGCTTGTAGGAGTGTTTATATCGTGTTCGTTTCGATGAAATTCAATATTTAATGGGTGTGCAACGTGGTAGATAGAAATTCAGAAATATGTATGTACTTATTACTTCTCCCAACAATTCCCCATAGCATTCATATCAAACGTGACCAGTCCACTCTCTACACAATTACGTTCCATTTATTTGTACACTGTATAGTCAGCGGCATACTAGGTTATACAAAACTTAAAAATTCCAATTTATTTTGAACCCTAATGACTTCGCGTTTAAGTTCAAATTTGATATAATTGTTGTGCCGTTGACTATACTTCTGATTATATTCTACACTACTACTACACTACTCTACACCATGCTACATTTACACACTATCGGCCAAATACTCAAACGAATCTTAAAGTTAAGACCAGAGTTGTCAGATTTAACAGAATTCAATGAAATTGACAGCTTTCTTAAAGTTAAGGAGATCATAACTTAATATTTTAACTAAGAAACCTTTGAGTATTCGGCCATATATTAAACAAATGACTCTACTCAACATTTCACTATAATTTTTATACTAACCACGAATGAAAGATTTTGTATTATTGCGCTTTCAAGCTAGATTCACAAATGTGTTGATTTTCTAACACCGATATTGTTGGTATCCCATTTGATATAATTTAGTAAAAGGATCAAGTAACAAAGCGAACCAATTTATTTTATACACTTCTTAAACTAGTCTGATTTATGATCTAAAACAAAAAATATGATTGGAAACTAAGTTGAATGGAATTTAATTACTTTTTAAGTAAATATATTATTTTCCTCTTAAATTGATTCTTTAACAAGAAACTCGGCATGTTCATTTTCCTTTTACATTATTATTTGAGGTATTTTAAACAAATCACTAACTGTATGAATATTTTTGAACATTAAATGGAATACCTTGATATATTTATGAGTGAGTTGTGTCATTGTGTTTTTGGCAAATGTGTATTTTCGTGTGTCTTAATTTTGTGTGTTTAATACGATCGATCGCTGGGTTAAATGAAACAATTATTACTGTACTCCTAATTTTTGTTAAATCATTGTGATGATTCTGATGAACTTTAAACATTTCTTAATTTTAATAGTATTTTTTTTTAGTTTTACTACTGCTTGGTATATTTTTCCTTCGTAATTTATTGATCATGTTTTGATCGGTGGTTGTTCTAAAATTTTAAATATTTTTTGATTATACTTTTGATATTTTGAATACTGTAAGTAATTACAGTTGTTTTACCTCACGAAGGCGCGTCGGCTATGAATGTCGTTAGGCGTGCACATGCACATTGTTTTAGTGCACACTAAAGTAATGTTCTGTGCCTAACAACATTTATAGCTGACGCGCCTTTGTGAGACAAAACAACTATAGTTCAAAGATATTATATTATTTATCAAGATTGCGGGCTAATGAATGAAAGCTCGAACCGAGCGAGATAGCGCTTTTATGGTGTGTGTCCTTTTCTACTAGGTTGGTTACACGATTTGGTTCTCCGAGGACAATTTATAGTTGACCAGAAATCGATTGAGTAAGCGAAAATAGGTATAAATAATGTAAAGTAGGCTTATGTAAAGTAAAAAAAAGTTCGTTTATTAAGCTATACGTTGATAAATAAAATTGTTTTGCGTAACTTTTGACGCATGGTGGCTTTGTGTCCAATTAATAATAAAATGTTAAGCCATCTTCTTTGAATTCCTACATCTTTAGGAAACCTATACTGTAACAAAGATGATTTAATTGATTTGGGTAATCTAGTAAGAAAGTCTATTTCAGTCTATAAATTGCATGGACACCCTATTTTAAACATAATGAAAACTTTACGTAGACAAGGACGCATTCCATAATTAGGCCTTCTCGTTTAGCTCGTTTTTCCGTTTAGCGAAGAAAGTAAACTTTATTGTAACGACATAGTATTCAATTTGCATTGCTAAAAATCATAGTGCACTTGTTCTAATTATCTTGTTCTAATTATAATATATTTGCTGTAGTTATACTCGTAAAATGATACAGTCATAGTTAATTAGTGTCGTTACAAGCCCCATTTTGACCCCAGCGATCGGTATTCGCATGTAGTTGTGTGTGCACGTACAGCGCCGCCCCCCGCGCGCGCGGCGCCCCCGTCCCCCGGGTGGGCGCCGCCCCCCACGCCCGACCCCGAGGCGCCCCCCCCCGAGGCGCCGCCCTCCGACGGCGCGCCCACCCCCGAGGGGGCGTCGCCCACCCCCGAGCGGCCGCCGTCCGCGCCCCCCTCCCCCGTCACTAACGGCGCCCCCCCCGCCCCCCGCGCGCCGCGAGCAGGACAAAACTCTCGACAACGGAAAGGAGGAACTGTACGACGTACCTGTCGGTGAGTATTTAGAGGTTTCCTTGGAAATTGTCTCTTATATGGTTTCCAAAGACAGAGAATTTCATCGCTTGTAATAATAGAGGTAGGCGTAGTTCAGGCGAAACACATTAGCGTAGGAATGACATGAGTATTTTCAATTTATTTTTACAATTGCGTCTGTACTACATAAAAAAAAAAAATTAAATACATCAAAATCAGTGACGATTTTTGTTTAGTGGCTTATCAGTAAGCTTATGCCACCGAATGATTAACTGTGAAATTTTTTTCACGATATCTCTTATATCTCAGAAGTTATACGAGCTAGAACATTGTTATTTTGGGGGTCCTAGTGACGTCATCCACCACGTACGCAAACCTTACACCGTACGTGACAAAGCACATATAGCATTGAGCTTGGCATTTCCTTACTTTAAACCCTTATAACTCAACCATTTCTAAACGGATTTCAAAAAATCTTTCACTAGGATTCATAGCTCTGAATATATTTTTATATTATATCAATAACACTTTAGGATTCAAACCTGTCGCTAATCCTCATTGTGTCTAAATGTTACAGATTAAAAATAAAAAAGTACTATTAAAAATAAAATATCAATAACTGTAAGTATAAATATCTAAAACGTAAAAATTTATAATAATGTTATATTCAAGAGACTTGTAACATCATCAACACTAAAGTTACGGAAAAAAAATACATAGAACATTCACATTCTCACAATTTCAATCCCTTTGTACAATTTCTAGTAAAAGTAAATAAAAAATAAATAAATCTAATGTGACAATTCTAAATTGAAAACGACATAGTAAATAAAAAATAAATATATCTAATGAGATAATTCTAAATTGAAAACGACATAGGATTAAAAATACATATTTTTGTTATTTTTCATCGCTGTAAGTAGATTTGTAATGTATGGTAATTTTTATTGTTGTGTAGCCAGTAGTTAGTAGCATGAAGGCTTTCGTTATACGCCTTAATATAAATCGGAATATTATATACTATAACAATGCTAATAAAGTAATATATCTAAAAGGATGAATCCATAGTCACACGTCAGGTCATATCAGACAATACGCACATTCTCTCAGGGTCACCGGAAACAGCCGAGAAGCTGAATAATAATGCCGAAGAAAAACAAATAGACGTAGAAAAGAAAAAGACAGAGACCAACAACAAATCTAAAGAGAGAGAGAGCAAGACAGACGAAGTTTACGACATTCCTGTCGGTAAGTTTGAACAATATTTGGAGCCTGTTCAAATACATTACTCATCAACTTTGTCTAGGGATCAAGGTGTTTTTTTCATACAAACGAGGTAACTTTGAAGCCTTGGTTTCCTGCCAGGGATGTACTGTGCTGTGATCTGATGATGGCTATTCAGGGAGTGAATGGAGGAGATTCAGATCGCTATACACACCCAACTGATCTGATCAGCATTCTAAAAGATAGATGGGTCAGAGATCTCATTTTCAGAATTTCCATACTTTTTAATGCTATTTTTGCGGTTTTTTTAAACATGTCCTTCTATTTTTGAGAATGCTGATCAGATCAATTGGGTGTGTATAGCGATCTCTGAATCTCCTCCATTTGATCCCTGGATTTCCATCATCAGATCACAGCACTGTACATCCCTGGCAAGAAAACAAGGCTTCAAAGTTACCTCGTTTGTATGAAAAAATACCTTGATCGCTAGACAAAGTTGATGTGTGTATTTTGTATTAATTTACATTATCTTTTTTTATAGTTTTATTTTGACTAAATTAATTTTATTACATTTTTATTAAGTTTGAAGAGGCTGTAAATAAAATACATAATATTAAAATTCATTATTAAATCGGTGAAGGCATTATGTTCTGTTGCTACTAAAGTAATGGTAAGTATTTTATTTTATTTAAAATAAACATAAAAACACCTAAGTATAATTATTATTGATAATTAATATATTTTTATGTGGTAACCTGTTATTTTTGTATGTATTTATTGGCTTGACTAACGTGTGAGCTTTGCTATTTTGGCAATATTAACCTTATTTTAAGATTCTTGAGGCGAATTTCCTCTAAGATTTTACGTTAATTATTACTAAAGGTAAATTGGGATATAAATGTATAGAAAAAGTTCAATAATGTAATTTTTTTATGATACTTATTTTAAGAAAACACATGAGTATAATAATAAATAATATGTATCAATTTTTATGCAGGGTAAAGATTTTGTTTGTTATAAGTGTTATAATAATACTATACAGGGTGTCCCATAACTATGCCACACGAAGAGAAAATATCTTAAATATTGAAGGTATATTTTTTTAATGAAAAGAGGACTTAATTTTGATTTTAAAAATTAGAATACTTTTGTTGAAATACACAACATCAACAAAAGATAGACCATTAATTTTTAACCGACTTCAAAAAAAGGAGGAGGTTCTCAAGTCGTCGGTATTTTTTTTTTTTTATTTTTTTTTTATGTATGTTTTACCATAACTTCGTCAGTTGTTAACCGATTTATACAATTCTTTTTTTATCTTAAAGAACATAGTTTGTGTGTGGTCCCATAAAAAAATTACAGAGATCTGGCTGGTAGTTTTTTCATAATCCTGAAAAATGTCAATTATTTAGCTTGCCATCACACGTGTTTTTACGAATTTTCGAACATAACATCTTTGTTTATGTACCGATTTAGATGATTATTTTTTTGTTTGAAAGGGTATACTTCAAGAGTGGTCACATTTCAATTTCATCGGTATTGGACTTTGAACTTCGAAGATACACAAGGGAACTCCTCAAATTCAAATAGTATATGTAAAGTAATTTGGATTTTGGTAGGTTTATGACAATCCAAAACAAACCAAACCATGGTCTGCAATGCAAGGTTCTGGACTAGACTTGGACTACGAAGACACAATGGAACTCCTCAAAAACAAACAGCGTAAATTGGGAATTTGAGTTGTGGGCATTTTACCATTGAAAATATTTTATAAAATTAAAAAATATTAACATGCTTACATACCTGCCACTAAAAAGTTGAAAATAAAAAACTTTTTTAACAAAAAAGAAAAACCTCCTTCAAAAAACCTGAAACAAAAACAGCTTCAAAATTAAATACCTCTAAAAAAGCGAGAAATAATATTCAAATCATTAGTTACGCATAACATTATTAATAAAACACGTCTAATGAAGTCGGGTGGGGCTTTCAGAAATATAAAAAAAAAATTACTTGTCTTCCAGCCCCACCCGACTTCAATAGACGTGTTTTATTAATAATGTTATGCGTAACTAATGATTTGAATATTATTTCTCGCTTTTTTAGAGGTATTTAATTTTGAAGCTGTTTTTGTTTCAGGTTTTTTGAAGGAGGTTTTTCTTTTTTGTTAAAAAAGTTTTTTTTATTATTATTACGTATTGTATGCGGTTTTAAAATCTTTGAATGCAGTTCAATTATTTTTTTAAAGAAATGAAGTCTTCTTTCAGTAAAATTTCCTATTTTAAATATTTAAGTACTTTCCCTCCGTGTGGCAAAGTTTTGGGACATCCTGTATATAAGTAGTCTTATAACAAACAAAAGCCAGCTCCCTTAGCATGACCACGGAAACACTATAATGTTAAAGCGATTTATTGACACTCAACTGTCAAAATCCTACCCTATTTTTTGACAGTTGAGTGTCGATAAATCTTATCGTGTTTCGGTGGTAATGCTAGCAAATAAATTTATTATACAGTGTGTCGCTGGATAAAGTGCAATCCCGAAAGGGGGCGAAACTAGACTATAAATAAGTAATAAGAAAAATACAAAAAAAAAATGATTTGTAATTTTTACAATGAACTCTATGTATAAAAATAGTTTTCCTTCAAAAGTAGTGAATTGATTTTGTTCAAACAAAAAATAACGTGATGCCAGATACTTGTTAGTTCAGATAGATTGCAAATAACTCAAAAAACGTGATAATCATGACTTAAATTTAGCTTTTTGTAAAAAAAATGCATTTCTCTTAACTCTTTTTTTCATTAAACTCTAAATTTTTCAAATTTCGCCCCCGATACCACAAAGTTTTATCATTTAATTATAATTTTTATCATATTAGCTTTTAAACAACACAATGCACGTACTAAAAATAACATGCTGTCTATGAGCTTTTAAAGTTAACCACTGTTTCAAAATTTTAAAGTTAACCAACTTTGAAACAAAAAATGAAAGTGGATTGAATATTTTTTATTACTCATTTATAGTCTAGTTTCGCCCCCTTTCGGGATTGCACTTTATCCAAGGACACACTGTATACAAAACAACTGGCACCCAAGTCTGCTATTGTTAACGTCATAATCGTGGTTGAGTTGTAATGCTTTTTGATACAGTTCTTGTTTCTTAAACCTAAAACCGAAACACGCAGACTTGGGTCCCCTGGGCACTGTTCACAGTCGAGTAATGTTTACAAACGAGCATTGGTCACAATTAAACGGTGCGTCTTCATTTCGCGTTGCGTTCGTGACGCGGCGCAGATGTGGACCAATCCACCCGTAGATCGTGAGCAATGCTCGCTTGTAAACTTACTCTAATGCTCAATACACACCAAAGCCGGCGGCTTAAAATGTGCCAATTTTTTATGTTTCGTGTGCGCTAAGGTCCAAATATAAATTTGGCCACCCGTTCTGAATAACTAGCTACTCAATTTGTATTTTAAAATCACTCATTTTCAATATTTGTAGTCGTACTCAGTCCGTCGCCGACTTAGTAAAGTCCATTCGCTTAGATAGTGTCGGTACACCCGCAAGCACTTGTGTTCAGAGACAGGAATACCGGTAACAAACACAACCTTTCACTACGGCATTTCTATGTAAACTGCCAAAATCCAAATTGACTTGCGGGTGTACACCGCACGCGGTATTCTTTGTTTATGCGGCGGCATCCTTTGACAAGAAGCGGCACGTGCAAAGACGGCGCGATAAAAGGGCGACACTATCTAAGCGAATGGACTTTATTTCAGTACGCTATATTCAATGGGAATTAATTGTTACCCCATTAAATACTACGACTTCTACGACAGAACACAATCCTACAAGTTGTTATGCTAATAAACGTTATGAATGGTAATCGTTATGGGTAAAAAATGTATGCGATAATAGTGTTTTTATGAACATGCTGTAACGAAGCTCAGAAACATGTTGAGTCGTAGCTCGTAAGGGTTTCCGTGCTTACCCGTTATTAATTACGAAACAGCCTGTATAGGTCGGCGGCTTCGGTGTGTATTGCGCATAACCAAACAGGGATTATTCGCAGTTGGTCGGATTCGCAAAAGGTCGGATTCTCCTTTCGCCGGGTTCAGTACAGACAATAACATATACTTAAACAATAAATGTTTTTTATGTATCTACCAGTAACTGCAAAATGCATATTTTTATATAAATATGTGAGGAAGTTACAGTGTTTTCGAAATCCGACACTTAATACACCGTTAATTTTTAAGTATATCTAAAAATGAAAAGGGGGTTTCAGACCACGTGAATGAACAACTTTTACTATGGGGCCAACTACGGAATCGCGAAAAAAAAGTCAGCTGTTCCATACATTATAGTAGAGTCGATGTTGTACTTTTCTATGGAACAGCTGATTTTTTTTTCGCGATTTCGTGGTTGGCCCCATATTAAAAGTTGTTTATTCACGTGATCTGATTTCCCCATTTCATTTTTAGATATATTTAAAAATTAACGGTGTAAATGTCTTGTGTTGTCATGGTTTGTCACTAATTTGTGATTTATGGAGAAACAAGGGAGAAATATTTTTTAATGTTGTTTTTATTAAACCTATTAAAAATTTATTTGATCAAATAAATATAAATTTTAAATGCAAAATGAGTTTTCGACCTTTTTCGAATCCGGCCAAGTTCTAATCAAGTAAATTTCTTTATGACTATCTTCCGGCAAAATGAGAATCCGACCTTTTGCGAATCCGACCAAGTGCTAACAATTGCCAAACAGTGGTCACAATCGAACATGTTTAAAATGTGTCTGGCTCCAGTGACCGGTACGTTGGTTGTAGGGGCGACGCTAGCGGGGCTGCCGCCGGGCACGCTGTACCGCGTGCGCGCCACGTACCGCTACACGCGCGAGGACTCGGACGAGCTGTCGTTCGACGTCGGCGACCTCATCCGCGTCGTCGAGTACGACGACCCCGACGAGCAGGTAACCAGCCATATACTAGCGGGCACGCTGTACCGCGGGCGCGCTGTACCGCGTGCGCGCCACGTACCGCTACACGCGCGAGGACTCGGACGAGCTGTCGTTCGACGTCGGCGACCTCATCCGCGTCGTCGAGTACGACGACCCCGACGAGCAGGTAACCAGCCATATACTAGCGGGCACGCTGTACCGCGGGCGCGCTGTACCGCGTGCGCGCCACGTACCGCTACACGCGCGAGGACTCGGACGAGCTGTCGTTCGACGTCGGCGACCTCATCCGCGTCGTCGAGTACGACGACCCCGACGAGCAGGTAACCAGCCATATACTAGCGGGCACGCTGTACCGCGGGCGCGCTGTACCGCGTGCGCGCCACGTACCGCTACACGCGCGAGGACTCGGACGAGCTGTCGTTCGACGTCGGCGACCTCATCCGCGTCGTCGAGTACGACGACCCCGACGAGCAGGTAACCAGCCATATACTAGCGGGCACGCTGTACCGCGGGCGCGCTGTACCGCGTGCGCGCCACGTACCGCTACACGCGCGAGGACTCGGACGAGCTGTCGTTCGACGTCGGCGACCTCATCCGCGTCGTCGAGTACGACGACCCCGACGAGCAGGTAACCAGCCATATACTAGCGGGCACGCTGTACCGCGGGCACGCTGTACCCGTTTAGGCGCATTTGGTCCACTTCTCATTTGGTCTACTTGCCGAAAAAACGTCCACTTCTCATTTGGTCCATTTCGCGGAACGTCCATTTCGCATTTGGTTCATTTCGCCGAACGTCCATTTCGTATTTGGTCCATTGCGTGGAATGTCCATTTCGCATTTGATCCACTTTCTAAAATTTCCTCCTTTGCGAGCACAAAACGTTTAACTAATTGCAATAATGTTTATTTTCAATAACTTTTTTTTGTTTTTCATAAATATGGAGAAGGTTACATTAAAGTTTTATGGAAAGATGAAAAGAAAAACCAAAAAATATATCAAAGAGTGAAAATATATTAGTTAACATCCTCCATATTTATGTGTTCCTGGTACTTTTGTGACATACTAAGAAGAAAAATAAGATTTTTTTTCCAAAAAGTAAAAATATAGAAGTTGACAACATTCTCCATAAACGATATAGGAGTACGAGGGGAGGTCAAAAAGTTTGCGGAATGGAGGGGTTGGGAGGGCGAAAGGATGATTTTTTTACTTGCACTAGTTGTGACACTCATTGAGAGTAGATATACAAAGTTTTATAAAAATCGGGTCATTATTCACTGAGATACAAATCAATAAACAAGCGAATCCGGAAGAAAAAAATTCTCATGGAAAAAAAATCGAGTTTCGCGCTGTCATTACATGTCTTACCAATCGAGGAAAACTCCTCCGATTATTTTCGAGATATTTTCTGTTTATGGGGACTATTGGACCTGGCAAAAAAAATAAAAAAAGAGATTAAACAAAATACATATTCCAGTGATGAAGAGATAAAGAGGGCAACCTCTGCCTAGGGAAGAGGTTCGCGGAACGAAGGGCATTGTGGAGAAAGGGTGACTTTTCTTGAACGTAAACTAATTTGTGACACTCATTAGGAGTATAATAACAAAGTTTAATAAAAATCTGGTCATTGTTTACTGTGATATAAATCAATAAACAAACCAATCCGGAGGGGAGTTTGCAATTCAAGTTCGCGGAGTCATTAAAGCCTTACCAACCGAGGAAATCTTCTTAGACTTTATTAGAAAATATGTCTTTCGTTTATAAGGACTCTAGACTTGGTAAAAAAATATAAAAAAGAGCTTCGAGAGAAGTAATTTTCCAGTGGTGACGGGTGAAGACCGCAATTCTTAATAATTCTACTAGAGATGCAAAACCTTTTTTTTTCGACGGTATCAATAAATTAATTGATAGATCTAATAAATGCATTAGAGATGAGGAAGAATACATTGCAAAGGAAAAATATTTTTAATTTTTAATTCTTACTTCATACCCTCCATTCCGCGAACTTTTTGACCTCCCCTCGTATATTTATGTAAAAAGAACAAAAACAACATTATTTACCTTAATTATATAAAAGTTGACCAAATGCGAAATGGACGTTCTGTGAAAAGGACCAAATGCGAAATGGACGTTCCGCGAAATGGACCAAATGCGAAAAGGACCAAATGCGAAAAGGACCAAATGCGAAATGGGCGTTCCGCGAAATGGACCAAATGAGAAATGGACCAAGTGGACCAAATGCGCCTAAACGGCTGTACCGCGCCACGTACCGCTGCGTTACACGCGCGAGGACGCAGGTGGAGCCGTAGCATTACAAAGACATAAAGGTTGATCTATCAAAGGTGCGTACATATTATTGATATCGACTGTACCTTGTATGTATCTGAATACGTCAATATTTAACCTTAGTCATAAAACATTTAAAAACAATAGTTTAACTAAGATTGTGTTGTGACACTTTCTTTTAAATTACGATAACAGTTTGAACGTAAAAGTCAACAAAATTTTAGCTAAACGATTGTTTAAATTATTTAAGAATAAGGGGGTTATTTTATTTGTAAATAAATTGATTGATATTTGTCTTCTACAGGAGGAAGGCTGGCTAATGGGTATCAAAGAAACGACCAACGAAAAAGGCATGTTCCCGGCCAACTTCACGCGGCCTATATGAGCTCGCGAACTGTCCGCTATATCACCGCCAGAGATATCGCCACTCTACCTATCGCCACTCCACACGAGATATCGCCAATCCGCTCGAGATATCGCCACTCCGCTCGAGATATCGCCACTCCGCTCGAGATATCGCTACACTCAAGATCAGAGAGGTTGAGTTATGAACATTTTTTGGTAGTGTTCTGTGCATTCATAATGATATTGGTTAGACCAACTAATCGCCTATCATTATTTCCATCAAACAATGACGAGTCATTATTTGACGCAAATAATGAATGCTCACAACGCTATTGTTTAGTATTTAGTTGTTGAATGTTTATAGAAATCTATTATTTATTATTATTTTGTGTTGTATTACAACGAATTATGGATAATGTCTTTTACCCGATTATTATTTTAACAATATTTGAGACGATTTTATAAAATAAATACATTTCATGTAAATCACCAAATTAGTCACTTTCGGAATGGTGAAGGGCTCGGTATATTTGATTATTTTTATCCTTTTTCGATATAATATCTTTTTAAAAAGACGTTTTAAGTAATTTAGCTTTTGTAAAGATTTTTGGTGAAAATACATTTTAATAATAATAAATCATTTAAAAAAACTTTTACAAAAATGACAATATAATTGTTTTTAAATTAAAGAAGATCTAATGAAAAATGTATATTGCTCAGAAGGTAATTAAGTATGAAGTGACCTTAATAAATAATTATTTATCCCATTTTAGACCTTTTCTCTATTTATCTTATATAATTTTACAGTATTAATCAATCTTATAATTAAATTTACCCTTTAGCAGAATATTTTGAATTATTAAAATCTCAAATAGGTAACTTTAACATTTTTTTGTTTTAAATTTTGTCACGAGCTGAGATAATACGTGACTTTCAAAACATCTCCTTTTAAAAACATTTCCATCAAAACTGCATTTCATAATATTATACTAATGTCTGTTTGCATTTGGAAAATATCTTTACAAGCACTTAAGCTGTAGATACACGGCAATTATTGAGTCATGTTTATTTCTATGTCTGTGTCATCTCACCTTTATGAGGTAAGTTTGTGTATATAAATATTGATTTTACATTTTTGTTGACTTATAATATCTTATTGTTAATACATTTTATGATAGTCGGTAAATCAGTTGGATTATGTTAAAAATGTATCTTATTATGATTATTATGCTCCATAGAACAAGTTTTGTTTACGTAGGATTAACATATTTTTGTTAAACTTTAACCGTATTAGTGAACATGTACTAACTTCGTACTTTTAAGTATGCTTTTTAATTAACTTCGAAATTCATCAAAGTTTTCCAAATGTAGTCATGTTGGGCTTATAAAGTGTTTTAATGATCTTATTACCGAGATTGTGTTCTGTTAAATTGCATCAGCCAAAGTACAATATAATTTAGTAAATTTTGTGACTTAACAACCAAAATATGACGTCATTTTGGTTTTTAAAGGATAACCAACTTCCAATTCGACTTAAATTCTGATATAAAAAAGGTTTGATACTCTAGGCTAGAATAAAATATGATGAATTTAAATATTTGAGAAAACTTTAAATCGATGAATACGTATGTGCCCAGAAATAATTGATATTACGCCTGTGTCAAAAGCGGTGCTTTAAAGTGTACATAACTTATATATTTTACATTTAAGCCCGTATATTTAGATTAAGGAGCGATAGAATCATGTGTTCCATACTGTTGTAAAACCTTTCCAAAATATTCCCTAATGCGTGTTATAATGTCATGTAATTTAACGGTCATAAATCGCTACTCAAGAAACTATAATGTCGTCAGCATTAATGTCCGATTGTGGAAATCAATCGATCAGTAATTCTCTACTACTAAAAATGTATATCAATCATTGTCGATATTGACAATGTTGACTGATGTTCTGTAGAAAATGTCGAGAAGTAAGTTGCAACACAGTGTAAACATAAGAATAAGTAAAGAGTAACTACGACGCAGTTAGACAAAATACATCTTTGATCGGTGATATTTTTATTTCGATCGTCTGAACTAAATTTAACAAACATACAATTGAAATAAAACAATTTTTAACGGATACTAGCGCGGTTTTATTGAAAGCACTTTGGTAATTAGTTGGTATTTGGTTTGATTTTTGGTTTTCCCGACGTTTCGGCAACTTTGCAGCTGCCGTGGTCACGGGGGACTGAAGCTCTCCTCTCCAAGTTTTCTTTCGCCATTTCTTTCTTGGAGGGGCCTCCCAATTTTATGAAATGGTGGTAGCTTCAGTAGATTCTCTCTCTTTTTAGCACTAAATAATTCATAAAATTAAATTCTAAATCAACATAAAACATTTAAAAATTTTGTTAAAATTTTAATTTCTGAACGTCTAAAAAAATTCATCGCTTGAGGGTAGACTCACGGTTAGCTTCAGTCCCCCGTGACCACGGCAGCTGCAAAGTTGCCGAAACGTCGGGAAAACCAAAAATCAAACCAAATACCAACTAATTACCAAAGTGCTTTCAATAAAACCGCGCTAGTATCCGTTAAAAATTGTTTTATTTCATGTCTAGTGAGCGCGTAAGCTTGAGAAGTGAAAACATACAATTTTTAAAAGAATCAACTATAAATAACGACTAGTTTATTTTCACAATAGCTTAATCTACTGTTTTATTTATGACAAACTATGATGCAAATAGTCTAGCGTTGTTGTTGTGTAGTTTTTACTTATCCTTGTGACATAGGATACGTCCACCGCGAAGTTGTGGCTTACAGAAGTGCCATGCGAAGGTCCATAATATAATGTTAATTGATAAGTTTGTTAGGACTTGTACAGTTTTTACAACTGCAAATAAAATGTTTCTCACAATTTCTATACTTTTATTTATTTCTTTTCTTTCAAATTAGAAACTAAGTTAGGAGTGAACTAGGTCGCTTAGGCGCATTTGGTCCACTTCTCATTTGGTCCACTGGCCGAAAAAACATCCACTTCTCATTTGGTCCATTTCGCAGAACTTTCATTTCGCATTTGGTCCATTTCGCAGAACGTCCATTTCGCAAAACATCCATTTCGCATTAATGGTCAACTTTCACATAAATATGGGAGAAGGTAAATAATTTTGTTTTTGTTCTATTTACTTTAAAATTTTCACTTTATAGGGTTCCGTACCCAAAGGGTAAAAACGGGACCCTATTACGAAGACTCCGCTGTCCGTCTGTCTGTCTGTCTGTCACCAGGCTGTATCTCATGAACCATGATAGCTAGAAAGTTGAAATTTTCACAGATGATGTATTTCTGTTGCCGCTATAACAACAAATACTATAAACAGAATATAATCAATATTTAAGGGGGGCTCCCATACAACAAAAGTGATTTTTTTTTGCCGTTTTTTGCTCGATATTAATAACGACAACATGTAGACAGTTGAAATTTTCACAGATTATGTATTTTTGTTGCCGCTATAACAACAAATTTTAAAAACAGAATAAAATTAATATTAAAGGGTGGCTCCCATACAACAAACGTATTTTTTTTTGCCGTTTTTTGGTACGGAACCCTTCGTGCGCGAGTCCAACTTGCACTTGGCCAGTTTTTATATATTTTTTGTTTTCTTTTCTTAGTACGTCACCAAAGTACTAGGATCATATAAATATAGAGAAGTTTTACTTTCATATTTTCAATCACCTTTGTTTTGTTTTTTGTTTTCTTCATAATAACGTCACCAAAATATTAGGTACGGATAAAATAAAAAAGTGAAAATATTTAAATTAGCATTCTCCTATTTATGTGATCCTGGTACTTAGGTGTCGTACTAAGAAAAGAAAACAAAAAATATATCAAAACGTGAAAATATATACAACATTTTTATGTAAAAAGAACAAAAACAAAGTTATCCCATATTTATGTAAAAGTTGACCAATTGCGAAATGGACGTTCCGCGAAATGGACCAAATGAGAAATGGACGTTCTGCGAAATGGACCAAATGCGAAATGGACGTTCCGCAAAATGGACCAAATGAGAAATGGACCAAGTGAACCAAATGAGAAGTGGACCAAATGCGCCTAAACGAACTAGGTAATGGAAATTATTTTAGGGCTTCCATTTCAAAAAGAAAACGCATAAAAAATACGATTTATCAGGTCTGATTTGGACAATGATGAAAGTAGATTAACATCCTAGGATGGACGGAAAACTTATAGCAAACTTTAGTTACGATATCATTTATTTCTTTTTTATTCATAAAAAATACACATTTTTTTAAACATAGACAAATAAACGTCTACACCAATACATTTTTATCCCCCGAAAAATAATATCAATATACGACTATTAAAGTCTGTGAAGTTATTTAGTTATTTTCTATTTTTAAGCACTTTACTTTCCTACATTAAACTTTTCAGAAAATATTTTGTAGCTTATTTTGTTATTTTGTTTTTCGCAATTATTTTTTCAAATAACATCCACATATTACAATGGTTCGTTTAAGGGTGCATCGTGCGTCCACTAGCGCCGCCCATCAAGATAAAATGATTACATCGAAATAACTATTCTTATTAAAATTCTGAAAAATATTAAAACTCGTATTAGTCAGGGATGTTCGCCGATGCACAGGTCGACTGTTTCTACACCATTATGCGGAAACGGTGTACATCCCTGGTGCGCAGGACTCGGGCCAGCTCTAACAGCATCTTGAGCGTGTTCGCGAGCAGATTTGACTGCCAGTACATGCGTCATTGCTGTATGGTGCATGTGTTGCCTAACAGCAAATATTAAAGTGACGAATCTTTTGTTGTGTTCTATGATTATTTTTGTTTTGTTTGTAATATGGGCTAATTTGCTTGAAATAAACAATTTTAATAAAAAAAATAATTAATTAATTAGTAATAAATAATTTTTGTTTGAGTTAATTCTTAGTTTAAATGTATTCGTGTAGTTACAATCTGGATTGATGTGGCCACTTTAGGCGATCCAGATTGTAGCTACACAAACACATTTAAACCAGGAAAAATCGCAGACAGAAATAGTTAGCTAATACTAGTTTTTATATTTTTCAGAAGTTTAATAATATAATAAACATAGTTATTTCGTTGCAATGATTTTTCTTGATTGGCGGTGCTAGTGGAGGCTCGGTGCGCTCTTAAGGAGTTCAACAACAACATTAATTTTATTAAAGTTATTGAAGAGAAGTGTCTTATTTTTAATCACAGAATTGTTTCTTACTTATACATTTTTTATCATACACATATGCAGGAATTAAAAATATAAGCAGGTATACATTGAGCGCAGTATAAAGTTGTATTTCAAAAAGATATGAAATACTTAATAAATATACAAATGTCATAATTAAATATATTATTCTTATTTATATACAACGACCAATTTAATTGGGGAGTCCTATAGCAATGATTTAGGTACAAAACTGACAGTTACAACTACAGGGTGTGTGACATAGATCCTTAGTATAAAATCAACCACGTCATATGTGTGGTTTGTTGATATTAACGCTTAAGACATAGAGCTAAGTGATTCGGTTCTGGGCGTTTATAGTCCGGCGGGCCGCCACCCTCCGAATGCTTTCTCCAGCTCTTTGGCTACTGCCAGGCACAGCCGATCCTGATATGGCGCAGCTATTATCTGTATTTTATAGGACGTTATTAAAACAAGACGTTTTAAACTGAATGTTGTAAGGAGTCTAAGATGAGATGACTGCTTGTTATGCTAAAATTAATAGTTTCGAGCACGTTGGCCGGTATGGCGTAGATGACGCCCGATTGTACCCACCTGTGTGTATTAATTAGCCCAGGGGCCGTACCGGCTAACGAATCGAACTTCGAAAAGTCTGCCGGGTTACAAATTAAAACAGATAAATCGAGCCCCAATTGGACCAAAATGGCGAACCCCAATTCATGATGTCACACGAACATCGTTATCTTCCAAATTACGTCAACAGAAAGTACAAGACCAAATTCCTTACTTTGATTTTTCTGTTTTAAGTTGAAACCCAGCAGACTTTTCGATAATCGATTCGTTAGCCGGTACGGCCCCAGGACTTTTAGCAAAAAACCTAGGACTAATTCCGGCGGAAGGTTGTTTTTAAAGTGTTCCTTAGGTCCCCCTGAATATATTTGGAAAGTTCCCCGTGAAACCAATGTATAGTTTTTTCTATTTATCTCAGAAACGGTTGAAGATAGAAGAAAGTTGTCAACGTATGATATAATTGTTATAAAATATCTAACCCATCGACACTTCAATCATTTCGATGTGAGCTGTAGTCTCTGAAATATACTTACTGCACCAAAAATTTTTTTTGCCCAGAATACATTCTTGTACTAGTTTTTAAGAATAATGAGTAGAGTTGTGGCAAAATTATATAAGGTCATACCTATGAGTCTTGATACATTGAGGAATAAAATGAGGTATAATTTATTTATTGTTATAGCAGCATCGGTTCTAGATTCACACCGAATGGTGTCAACGCCACGATGTAATTTTTAGCCAAATACTTTTAGATAAAAATTTCGCGATACCTAGGACTAATTCCGGTGGTAAGTTTTTGTCTTTTGAAGACGTGCCGGACTACAGCTGCGCCACAAAAAAAAAAGTTGGAAATCTGACTTTTTGACAATGCCATGATGAAGTCTATAATTTGTCGGAATTTGTCGCACAAAAACCAGAATTTGTCGGTCTTGCGTTTAGGAGATACGTGTGGCCCAGCTGTAGAGACGTCTCTACAGCTGGGCAGCCCAGGGGCCGTACCGGCTAACGAATCGAACTTCGAAAAGTCTGCCGGGTTACAAATTAAAACAGATAAATCGAGCCCCAATTGGACCAAAATGGCGAACCCCAATTCATGATGTCACACGAACATCGTTATCTTCCAAATTACGTCAACAGAAAGTACAAGACCAAATTCCTTACTTTGATTTTTCTGTTTTAAGTTGAAACCCAGCAGACTTTTCGATAATCGATTCGTTAGCCGGTACGGCCCCAGGACTTTTAGCAAAAAACCTAGGACTAATTCCGGCGGAAGGTGTGTGTGGAGACCTTTTTACCTGGATCTCGAGAACGAAAGGTCGGAAGCGTATCCTCACATATCTCCTAAACGCAAGATCGACAAACTCTGATTCTTGGTGACAAATTCCGACAAACTAACGGCTACACACTCGACTTATCAGATTTTCGCTACGACCTTCCTTTCTCAAGATCCAGGTAGAAAAGTCTCCACAGCGTATCCTCACATATCTCCTAAACGCAAGACCGACAAAATCTGGTTTTTGTGCGACAAATTCCGACAAATTAACGGCTGCACACACGAGTAATCAGATTTTCGCTACGACCTTCCGTTTTCGAGATCTGTGTGGCTCAGCTGTAGAGACGTCTCTACAGCTGCGCCACACAGATCTCCTAAACGCAAGACCGACAAACTCTGGTTTTTGTGCGACAAATTCCGACAAATTAACGGCTGCACACACGAGTAATCAGATTTTCGCTACGACCTTCCGTTTTCGAGATCTGTGTGGCGCAGCTGTAGAGACGTCTCTACAGCTGGGCCACACGTATCTCCTAAACGCAACACCGACAAATTCTGGTTTTTGTGCGACAAATTCTGACAAATTATCGACTTCATCATGGCATAGTCAAAAAGTCAGGTTTCCAACTTTTTTTTTTGTGGCGCAGCTGTAGTCCGGCACGTCTTTTGAAGTGTTCCTTAGGTCCCTTTGAACATATCTGGAAAGTTCCCCGTGTCCGCTCCCCCTTCCCCCTCAAACGTTTCCCTGATTTAAGTTTTTCCCATTTATCTCAGAAATGGTTGAAGATAGAAGAAAGCTGTCGACGTATGATATAATTGTTATAAAATATCCGACCCATGTTATAAAATATGCATAGTTCCTGCTGTCTTCATACTATAAAATTATACCGTGGTGTTGGGACACTCGCTGTAAATCGAGAACCAATGCTGCTAAAACAATGTTATATACCTCGTTTTATTCATCAATGTATCAAAATTCAAATAAACTCAGATTATTTTGCCACAACTCCAGTAATTTTTCTTAAAAATTAGTACAAATAATGATTTTTGGGCAAAACATTTTTTTGGTGATATGTCTGTAGGTATATTTCAGAGACTATACTTAGCTCACATCGAAACGATTAAAGTGTAGACGGGTCGAATATTTTATAACAATTTTTATAACAATACGTTGACAGCTTTCTTCTATCTACAACCACTTTTGAGATAAATGGGAAAAACTGAAATCAGGGAGACGTTTGTTTGAGGGGGGGAGGGGCAGCGTACATGGGATTCACGGGGAACTTTCCAGATATATTCAGGGAGACCTAAGGAACACTTTAAAAACAAAAAACCTTCCGCCGGAATTAGTCCTAGGTTTCTATTTTTTTGCTAAAAGTCCTGGGCTAATAATGTACCCACCTGCAACGCAGCCGGTAACCTTCGATGCAGGCCCACGGGCGCGGCGGTGGCGGGCAGGCCCAGCACGTTGGCGGGCGTGGCGTATATAGCCCCCGACGCTTTGGCCCACACTTGCCCGTGGTAGTGCGCGCCCGCGTCGCCGCCGAACACCGGGTATAAGAACACACCGTTCTCACCCAACGTGTCCTGTCAAGATACATTTAGGAGTTTATTTTCCACATCATATACGAGTTGTGTGTGATGTGACAAACGATACAAGTACGGAAGATGCACTCCGCAAAGTCATTCAATTGAATAGCGACTCTTGTTACGACACGGTAAAGTGCAATTCAGGTCGCACAGCGATAAGTAGATAGAAAAATAATTAAGTTCAAAAAATCGTTTCTATTTCTTATTTTCTTTTTTATTCTTTGTTATTTGCTTTCTTTTTTGTTATTTTTACGATGTTAAGTGTACAACAATAAAAAATGGATAGCAGCCCCTTTAACCGGAACGCGGTAACGGCCCGCAGCCCGCCGCCCACGCCCTCGCGCCAAACCCCGGCGCCCGCGCCCGTTCAACTTGAAGAGGCTCCTCCAGAAATGATACTACTCCTGATATCCAGATTGGATGAAAAGTATTGAACAATGCCTAAATGAGGTCTGCGCTATTTCATGCGAAGGTAAATTAAATTCAGACCAGAAATTATGTATCAACAATTTATGCCGCAAAGTCAACCATGGAACATCTAAACTCTCCGTCCAATACCAGCCACTTCAACAGAAAACTATTCAAACCCATATTTCAATTCAAGCCCTTAAAGAAAAAATATTACCTTTAGCAGAGACTTCAAGACCTCAAACTAACAACAAAACCAGCCGCGATTCAGTTTCCTTCGCCGACATGGTTAAAAAAAGTGCTAACAACCTGATTCAGCCCAACAACTTGAATTCTGTCGCAATATACCCTACTGACAAGATAAAGTCGAGCGAGGAGACAAAAACTCTAGTTAAGAAAATTATCAAACCGGAACAAATGAAGCTGCATGAAAGGAGTTTGCGCAAAACAAAAAATGGTGGTGTTATCATCAGCACCGACACCAAGGACGACGTTGAGAAACTGAAACAGACGGCACAACTGATGACCTCGGGTCTCATATTTATCAGCAAAACTTAGCAATAAACTTCATGGCATGACAATCGATACCTTTTTGACCTCTATTAGATTAAGTCATAAGTCGAAAAAAAAGGACGCTGAAACCTGCAACTATGTTATAGAAGTCCCTTCAGATATACGAAAACCCTTAATTACTAATGACAGAGTATTTGTGAATTGGTCTTCGTGCCCTGTAAGGGACTTCACTCTTATGACGGGGTGCTACAAGTGGCAGCAGTATGGTGCGGCCAAGACATGCCGAGAGGAGGCCACCACCTGCGGACACTATGGTGAAATAGGTCACGCCATCAAGGCCTGCGCGATAAAAGCCGAGTCTCCAAAATGTGCTACATGCTCGCACTTCAAGAAGCCCTCTAACCACAAAAATGGTGATGCTGACTGTCCGGCTAAAAAAAATACTGAACAAAGATATATAAACTCAATAGATTATGTAGGAGCCTAAAAGCTTCATTTTCTACTAATTTTATTTTTAGATAATTTTAACATATTATTTTCAGATTTTATTACAATTCATCAATAGCATTAGTTATGATGCGACAATAACCGATCACCAGTGTTCTACTAACCTTAATAATAAATTCACCTCATCTAGCATGTATGTATACAAAAGTAAAATAAATAACTATACATAAATATTTTGTAATTAAACTTGAAGTATGCAGCACTGCCATTGAGCTAGATTAGAATTTTGATGACGTAGGGTGGTCTCGCTTCTGAGTCATGTCTATAAGCTGTTTTCGAGAGTCCTTACGAACCGTCTCGCTCGCAAGTTCGACGACTTCCAACCTCCCGAACAAGCCGGGTTCCGAAAAGGCTTTAGCACCATAGACCACATCCATACGCTGCGGCAGGTCATACAGAAGACCGAGGAGTATAATCTGCCACTTTGCTTGGCGTTCGTGGATTATGAGAAAGCCTTTGATTCGATTGAAACCTGGGCGGTGCTGCAGTCTCTCCAAAGGTGCCAAGTGGACTACAGGTATATCGAGGTGTTGAGGTATCTATACAAAAATGCCACCATGTCGGTCCGAGTACAGAACCAGAGAACAAATCCTATCCAACTGCAGCGAGGTGTGAGACAGGGAGATGTTATTTCTCCGAAACTGTTGGTTGGAGGATATCTTTAAACTCTTAGACTGGAAAGGACTCGGCATCAACATTAATGGCCAATACCTAACACACCTTCGTTTTGCCGATGATATAGTTCTAATGGCTGAGACGTTGGAGGACCTGAACACAATGCTCGAAGATCTCCGTAGTGCTTCCCAAAGAGTGGGTCTTAAAATGAACATGGATAAGACGAAAATCATGTCGAATGCCCATATTGTGCCCGCTCCAGTTCATGTTGGGAACACTACACTTGAAGCTGTTGACCATTATGTATACCTAGGACAGGCAGTCCAGTTAGGTAGGTCCAACTTTGAGAAGGAGATCTCTCGTCGAATCCAACTCGGATGGGCAGCATTCGGGAAGCTCCGAAAAATCTTCGTGTCCGATTTACCTCAGTGTCTCAAGACGAAAGTCTATGACCAGTGTGTGTTGCCAGTGATGACTTACGGCAGTGAAACGTGGTCGCTAACTATGGGTCTCATAAGGAGGCTCAAGGTCACCCAGCGTGCAATGGAGAGAGCCAATCTCGGCGTCTCCCAGCGTGATCGAATCAGAAATGAGGAGATCCGCAGGCGAACTAAAGTAACCGACATCGCTCGAAGGATTGCTCAGCTAAAGTGGCAGTGGGCTGGACACATAGCGAGAAGAACCGATGGCCGTTGGGGCGGAAAGGTTCTGGAATGGCGACCGCGCACCGGACGACGCTCTGTGGGTAGGCCCCCGACAAGGTGGATCGACGATCTGGTGAAGATTGCCGGAAGCCACTGGATGTGGGAAGCGCAGGACCGATCGTCGTGGAAATCCTTGGGGGAGGCCTATACCCAGCAGTGGGTGTGGTGCGGCTGATATGATGATGATGAGGGCGGGTGTAATTGTAATGCTTGTGAAACCATATCGAGAAGAATTATTTTGGTATTACAAAAAGAATCAGTAGGTTTTTCTCGATAAAGTATTTAGATTTATATAAAAAAAAACATTTAGTCTTAGGTCTTTTTGAGATTTGTTTTTCATTTAATTACGTTGTTTAATAATTTTAAGTAGTTTTGTAAGTCCGTTTTTCGCCTGAAACTTCTTGATAAGTGGTGCTGTCTGAAGTTGCATTGCTGGTAAACTCATAAGAATATTGACGTGAGAGCTGAAGATTAACTTTTTATTGTTCAATCTATGATTTAAATTCAAACAAATCTGGTAATTCTCAGTGCTTTTGAGATTTGAGATATGCATTGAGATGCTGTATAAGCCTTTCAGCTTCTCCTTTTACTTTGCTTTTTAAGAATTGCATCTTTTGTGCATTCGACATGGAGCGGTTGGGTTGATGTGAATCGCCTCCAAAAATAGATCCTTGAAAGAAATCCATTTATGATAATCACCGTTGAAGGTAGGTATGTCCATAGTCGGCGTAGAATGGGCTCTGAATGATGTTGACCACATTTTTTGATTAAGAACCTTTTTGATCTCATTGATCTCTCTTATAGATATTGAAGGAACGCTCGTACTCTTTGTCTTCTTCATATAACTCACTATCGATCTCCCAGTGTAAATGGTCGATCGCAGCCCAACGTGTTTCAATATGTTTCAAATTCTCATTTCTCAGAGATGTTTTGAAGGTCGATGTTCGTGACTGTACGACAGAACACTTTAAAATAGCTTTTTTGCTTGCGAAGCATTTCATCCAATTTGCTACTAGTGCTGCTGTTCTTCATTTCTCTCAGATGAGAACTCTGTAGTGATCTTGATGGAGGCACTGGCATCGCAGGAGTATCCACGTAAGTGTCGTTGTCGGAAGTCACGGTGGCTGCGGGCGGCGGCGGCGTGACCACACCCCGGCCGTCTGGTGACGGTGATGGTTTTAGTTTTGACGTTTCAAAATCAGTAGCTTGCTCTCAAGCGAATAGTAGGATCTTCCGTGTATAAAGAGTAAAGTTCTAAAAATTGCACTAGTTCTTGAAAGTCCTTGGTTCGCTGATAATGATATCTCTTGAAATACTCGTGCTCGACGTTTTGATAGTCGTTGTTTCGTCGTGTCGTCTTGAAAGTTGCTGTTGAACTCGTTCTAAAAGGCTTCCAATGTTGATATCCGCCTACGGATGTTAGAGTAGGTCTTGCGTTCAGCTCCGTCCTTCTTGAAGTTGGTGTAAACGCTTTCAATGTTTTGCATAAGCTGATACTGCGTGGCGATGATTTCTTTCATTTTTGCTCAATTGCTTATTGAACAAATACCAGAAGAAACTCGGTGTCAATCCAGTGCTGCTGGAATCCTGGTAGGTATTATGCGCGGTGTCTCAATCAACCGGTGGTGAGACCCGCTGATGGGAGGCCGGCGACCGATTCGCTACCACACGAGAATACCCAAACAACACTAAACTGAATAAAGTTGAATTGAAGATGTTTCTTCAAAATGCTTGATTGCTGATGATGTGAACGTCACTGTAAGTTCCACGTGTCACTGATAGTTCATACACCTCGCACGACGATTTAACACGATTTTACTCGTAATCAAAAACGCACTCGCGAGGTCCTTATCTCGAAGGACCATAAAGTTGTATGGTGTTCCACACAAGACAGGGGAATTAAGTATACTAATAAGTGTGCTTAGTTCACTCAGGTGATTTAGTTCAGGTGAATTAAGTCTAAGACGGGTGAAAATTAAAAAGAATTGATTTGAAAAGTTTATTGATAAGTGATAATAAATGATCTTACAAGAATGAATACGCGCGTCGAATGTTGATTGCGAACTAAAAAAATTAATAAAATTATAAAATAAAGTACATTTCTCGAGGAAACGCTAAATTGGGCGAATTGTACGGTCATTCACCGTACAACAGGTTAATCCTAGTTCGAGCACATTGTATTTCTTTTCCCTATATTATTTATGTTTAGACTAGCTGTAAATTGTGATGTAAGATTATTGCAATACACATTTATTATTATTATTTATTTCATAAAGATAAATACTTGTCGTTCAAATATATTTCTAGAACCAAGTATTATTATAATATTATATATTATTATAATTCTAGAAATTAATAAGCAGTTTCTTTTAGCTTTTTTTTACTATCTGCCCGACATACATACATCTGCCCTTGTATGTACACATACCTGTATGCGTCTCCTGAGTCGGGCGGCTCGCGCGTGGTAGTGGGCGGCGCGCGAGGGCGGCACGAACAGTTGGCTGCGGCTGAGCAGCGAGAAGCCCAGCGCCTGCAGCGACCGCGTGCCGCCGCCGAACAAGTGCTTCACCAGCTCCATTGCCAGGCTTTTGTCGCGCTGACACGATCACAGAAAACGAGCGATAATTCAAAGTATAGTGGTGGCCACACAATTGAGGACACCAGTCGATTTTTATACAAATCTGATAACTTTGAAGTTTAGGTTTTCCGCCAAAGTTTGACCGAGCTGTAATCTGATGATAGCTGTCCAGGAATTGTATACAATATTAAGATGATTAATATAATGAAAATATTAAAAAAAATCGGCTCACCCGTAGCAACTCAGACGGGACGGGTGAGCCGATTTTTTCTAATATTCTATTTCTAATATATAATATAAGCCTGTGGTAGTTAATTCTGTTAGCCCCTTCTTCGTTTTGTGTGAGTGAGAAGTGTTGGTAAATAAATCAAAGTGGTAGTAAGTTGGACTTATTCATTTCGTCACCAACATCCAAACCTCCCACAACTGGTGACCACCGCAAGAACACGGTATATATGACAAGTGATTATATAGTGTAAAAATGAACGACGGCAATGACTCGGAGAAAACGGCAGCATTGCAAGCCGCCCAACACCCTGGCCAAGAGCGCGTTTCCACTCCTTCTTCCGACATTTGCCGTGTCGGCGTAAGAGTTCCGCCGTTTTGGCCTGAAGAGCCGGAGATATGGTTCGCTCAAATTGAAGGTCAATTCGCCATAGCAGGGATCACTTCGGATGCCACAAAATTTAATTACGTGATCGGGCACTTGGATCCGCAATATTCGAAGGAGGTAAAAGACGTGATTGTGTTCCCACCTGCCGAAAATAAATACGAGAAGTTGAAGTTTGAGCTCGTTAAGCACCTGTCAGTGTCGAAAGAAAAGAAAGTGCGTTTTCGGTGCAAGCGAAGTAACATTCTTAGGGTATCACATCTCGGCGGAGGGCACTAAGCCTCAGGAGTCCAAGGTCCAGGCTATCAAAGACTGTCCAGTGCCCAAGACAGTAAGGGAACTCCGGAGGTTTTTAGGGATGCTCAATTTTTATCGGCGATTCCTACCCAATGCTGCACGGAGCCAAGCCCCTCTCAACACTCTCCTAACGGGCTCGGTTAAAGCCTCGCATCCAGTGGATATCACTGGCCCAGCATTAGCAGCATTCGAGCAGTGTAAGCAGAATCTCTGCAATGCTGCACTGCTGTTTAATCCTGATTGCAACGCCCAGTTAGCCTTAGTCACAGATGCATCTGACGTGGCATTAGGAGCGGTCTTGCAGCAGTTGAAGAATAGCATCTGGCAACCTTTGGCGTTCTTCACACGAAAATTAAGCCCAGCACAGCGAAAATATTCACCCTACGACCGAGAACTCCTGGCCATCTATGAAGGTATAAAATATTTCCGCCACATGCTGGAAGCTAGGCATTTTACGGTGTTCAGCGACCACAAGCCACTTAGTTTCGCATTTAGTGACCGCAAAAACAACTGTTCGCCTCGTCA
Source organism: Agriphila geniculea (assembly GCA_943789525.1). NCBI lineage: Eukaryota > Metazoa > Arthropoda > Insecta > Lepidoptera > Crambidae > Agriphila > Agriphila geniculea. The sequence continues at coordinate 24,156,789 of OX038882.1, read as the reverse complement.
GTACCGACACCTCGATTACATTTCACAATTCACGACTGACATCCGACATATATCCGGTCGAGACAACGTGGTTGCTGATACACTATCGCGTATTGAGGAAATCCAACCAGTCCTTGATTACGAATTGTTGGCAAAGTCTCAATCATTGGACTCTGAACTTGGCGTTCTTCTCAAAAATGAAACATCAATACGTCTCAAAAAATTGGCACTGGAGGGCAGCCGTCACGAGATATACTGTGACATTAGTAGGTCACCACCAAGACCGTTTGTGACCAAAGCATTGCGAAAGCAGGTATTTGACTGTCTGCATAGTCTAAGTCACCCGGGCCCAAACGCAACTGCTCAATTAGTAGCCGAGAGATATGTATGGCCGGGCATTCGCAAAGACTGTCGTGAGTGGTCGAAATGCTGTTTAGCTTGTCAACGGGCCAAAGTGAGCCGCCATGTGTCTGCACCATTGGGCACGTTCAGTTTACCCCGTTCTAGGTTCGCTGTGGTACACATCGACCTTATAGGTCTGTGGCCAGCACCGCAAGTAAACCTTTTTCCTTCCTTTCAACGCCGCCGGAAAAAAACGTGCGTCAAGAGGTGACTGCTGTCAAGTGAAAAATCGATATTCTTGTCGTGGCATTTTTCCTGTTGAAATATTACTTTCTGTAAATACAAAGTTTAATTAGCATTCTAGTTTTCCTCAGTGCTCGATCCCTAGTTAGCCTGCGACCACATTGGTGACACCCGACGTGAGTTTTTTTTCCAAATATGAACGTACCTACAGACGCTAACGGATCGCCGAGCAAAGATGATTCCGCCGCTCAGGGAACACACGATGGTACTACAATAGAACGAGTCACGGTACGATTGCCTTCCTTCTGGCCGGAGGACCCGGAGATCTGGTTCGCGCAGGTGGAAGCACAATTTGCTTGCTGCGGAATAAAAACCGATAGCACGAAATTCTTTCAAGTTATCCGGGAACTCGATCAGCGCACTGCACGCGAAGTCAGAGATGTCATAACTAACCCACCGGCGACCGGCAAGTATGAAAAGTTGAAACAAGAACTTATCAACCGTCTTTCCGTTTCTCGAGAGCATCGTATGCGTCAGCTACTTGAAGAACTTGGGGATCGTAAGCCATCGCAATTTTTGCGCCACCTGAGAGCTCTGGCAGGTGATGGTGTAAGTGACGACTTTTTACGCAGCTTGTGGTCAGGTCGTCTCCCCACGCATATACAGGTCATTATTGCGTCACAGAAAGCCACTTGTCTAGATGAAGTTGCTATTCTCGCCGATCAGATTTACGACGTTGTTCCTTCACCAAACAACCAAGTTGCCAGTACTTCTTCGAGCAACACGGAAGCAACGTTTCAACGTTTAGAACAAAGTATTGCTGAACTCAGCCGGCAGTTGTCCCAACTAGAGCGCGGTCGTCGATCGTTCCGAAGGCGGTCTAATGGTTCAAGAAGTAGATCTAGAAGCGACGGACAGGGCCGGATTAGGAAGATGGGTATGTGTTGGTACCACTTCAAGTTCGCTGACAAGGCCGAAAAGTGCATTTCCCCCTGCAATTTCAAGAAGGAAAACCCTCAAGACGGTCAGTAGCGGCGACAGCCGACTGTCAGAAAAGTTCCCGTCGCCTTTTCGTAACTGACAGGAAAAGCAAGACCCAATATTTGATTGATACTGGCTCAGATCTTTGTGTTCTGCCTCGTAAATTTTTGCGTGCATATACAATACCAACTGATTACAGCCTCACTGCAGCCAATGGTTCTAACATCCGCACCTATGGATTGATGAAAATACGTCTGGACCTTGGTCTCCGACGCGACTTCTCCTGGAACTTCGTGGTTGCAGACGTAGACAAACCAATCATAGGCGCCGATTTCATCGCGCACTACGGGTTGCTAGTTGACTGCAAGAACAGGCGATTGATGGACAGCATGACAACACTGGTTACGCCTGGAATCCTCAAGTGCTGCAATCAAACTAGCGTTAAAGCTATTTCAGGTTCTACCGAGTTTCATAAACTGCTTTCTCGCTACCCAAGTCTTATAAGACCTTCTGGAGTTGAGCGAAAGGTCAAGCACTCTACCGTCCACTATATTAACACTACACCTGGACCTCCAGTGTTTTGCAGACCTCGTCGGTTAGCACCGGATCGTCTCAAGATCGCTAAGGAGCAGTTTGATGAAATGATCCGTGACGGAACCGCTCGCCCGTCTGATTCACCATGGGCATCAGCCTTACATTTGGTACCGAAGAAAGTTGGTTGGAGGCCTTGTGGGGACTATCGCGCTCTTAACGCGCGCACCATTCCGGATAGATACCCCATCAAGCACATTGAAGATTACGCACACAGGTTAGCTGGCAGTACCATATTTTCCAAAATTGACCTGGAAAAAGCTTATCATCAAATTCCAGTTGCTCCAGCTGATATTGCGAAAACCGCCATAACCACTCCTTTTGGCCTACTGGAATTTCCATTCATGTCCTTTGGATTAAGAAACGCAGCGCAAACGTTCCAGAGGTTTGTCGACGAAGTCCTTAGAGGCTTGGATTACTGCTGTTTCTCTTATATCGACGATATTTTGGTGTATTCCAGAGATACGGCAGAACACCTGCAGCACGCAGAAAGTGTGAGTTTGGTAAAAGTGAGGTAGACTTCCTTGGTTTTCATGTCACCCAATATGGCACATACCCTCTGGAGGACAAAGTCAGGGTGATAAAGGAGTTTCCACCTCCAAAAACTGTCAACGGCTTAAGAAGGTTCCTTGGAATGCTCAACTTTTATCGGCGTTTCATTCCACACGCCGCCGTTGATCAAGCACCGCTGCATGACATGCTATCGGGGCCTAAGGTAAAAGGAACGCAACCGTTAACCTGGACACCAGAACTTCTTGCTGCTTTCGAAAACTGCAAAGCAAATATGGTCAAATGCACTCTTCTTGCTCATCCGATCATAAACGCGCCTCTAGCCCTCGTGACTGATGCTTCCAATTTAGCCTTGGGCGGGGTGTTACAGCAGTTGGTAGATGCAGAATGGCAGCCACTCGCTTTCTTTTCGAAGAAGCTCAGCAAGTCCCAACAGCTTTATAGCGCTTATGACCGCGAACTACTCTCTGTTTACGAAAACGTCAAGCACTTTCGCCACATGGTTGAAGGCAGGCATTTCACCATCTATACAGATCATAAGCCCATTACTTTTGCTTTTAAGCAGAACAAGCAGAAGTGCTCACCAAGACAATTCAATCACCTCGATTTCGTGTCACAGTTTACAACGGATATTAGGCATATCTCTGGCAAAGACAACATTCCTGCCGACACACTGACCCGAATCGAAGCTGTTACAGCGCCACCAACTTTAGAGCAGATGGAACAGTCTCAGAAACACGATGCCGAGTTACAAGAGCTCCTCTCCAATAATCCAACTTCTTTGAAGCTGGAACAGGTGCCCATTCCTGGCTCAAGCATCAGCTTATTCTGCGATGTCTCTCTGTCGAGGCCTCGTCCTTTCATCACAAAGGAATTGCGTCGACAGATTTTCAATTCAGCTCATTCACTCAGTCATCCTGGAGCAAAGACAACAATCAAGTTGATATCAGACAGATTCATTTGGCCCTCCGTTCGCAAGGATTGTCGTTCCTGGGTTCAAATGTGCGAAGCTTGCCAGAAGTCGAAAGTTCACCGCCACACGTCTTCGCCTGTTGGTACTTTCACGCTTCCTCCATCACGTTTTAGCCACGTTCACATTGATTTAGTTGGCCCGCTTCCTTCATCTCGAGATTTCAAATACTGCCTGACTGTTATCGACCGATTTACAAGATGGCCTGAGGTACAGCCGTTACAGGACATAACAGCGGAAACTGTAGCAAGAGCTTTCTATGAGATGTGGATTGCGCGTTTTGGTTGTCCACAGACTGTGACCACGGACAGAGGCCGACAGTTCACATCTCATCTGTTCAAACACCTCGCAGACTTATGTGGAATCCAGCTTCGCCACACAACTGCATACCATCCGGCAGCTAACGGAATGATAGAAAGATTCCATCGGTCCTTGAAAGCTGCTATCATGGCACACGGAGATAAGCGTTGGACTGACATCCTGCCTGTTATTTTACTTGGTTTACGATCAGCCTGGAAGGAAGACCTGCAGTGTTCTGTGGCTGATATGGTCTACGGCGAGCCGTTAAGAATACCCGGCGAGTTCTTCAAGGCATCTTCGTCCGATCAACTTAAGCCTTTCGATTTTGTATCACAGCTCAGGCACAACATCTCACTTCTGAGACCGCAAGAAGCGTCACGTCACTCTTCTTCCAGAATATTTGTGCACGAAGGCCTGAAATCCACGTCACATGTATTTTTGCGAAAGGACGCTTTGCGGGGTGCGCTCGAAGCTCCATACACTGGACCGCACAAGGTCTTGAGCAGATCGGAAAAGACCATCACGATCGACACTGGCAGAGGACCTGTCTCCGTGTCCATAGACAGAGTTAAGCCTGCGTACGTTGAGGCAGATGCTTCGCAGGAGGCGGCAAATTGCCGTATACAGATAGACGGTGCCCGCTTTACACGCTCGGGCCGTCGAATCAAATCAGTATCTTTTTCATTTCCACAGGTTCCCATCACCCATCTTTAATTCTCCACGGGGGGTGGTGTGGCCAGCACCGCAAGTAAACCTTTTTCCTTCCTTTCAACGCCGCCGGAAAAAAACGTGCGTCAAGAGGTGACTGCTGTCAAGTGAAAAATCGATATTCTTGTCGTGGCATTTTTCCTGTTGAAATATTACTTTCTGTAAATACAAAGTTTAATTAGCATTCTAGTTTTCCTCAGTGCTCGATCCCTAGTTAGCCTGCGACCACAGGTCCTTTACCGCAGTCCCAAGGGTACCGCTACTGCCTCACTGCTGTCGACCGTTTCACACGATGGCCAGAGGTATTACCAATCATGGACATGACAGCAGAAACGGTGGGACACGCACTGTTGTCGGGCTGGATTTCCCGTTTTGGCTGCCCAACCGACATTGTAACCGACCGTGGACCCCAATTTGAATCCAACCTGTTTGCTTTCTTGGCGAAAGTAGCAGGGTTCAATCATCGAAGAACCACGGCCTATCACCCCGCATGTAATGGTTTAGTTGAGCGGTTTCATCGCCAGCTAAAAGCCGCCATCGTATGCCACGCCGATAATAACTGGGTCGAATCTTTACCACTGGTCCTGCTTGGTATTCGTTCAGCGTTCAAAAAGGACTTACAAGCTTCTTCCGCTGAACTATTGTACGGCGAACCCCTTCGCCTACCTGGAGAGTTTTTCCAAAACGGGGTGGAGACCACTACGGATGTTACCGATTTTACTGCACGTGTTCGTCTATTTGCTGAGAAATTACGACCATCTCCCGCTTCACGCCACAGCCATAACAAAGTTTTCATTTACAAGGACCTCAACTCCTTCAGTCACGTATTCCTCAGGGAGGACTCACTTAGAGTAGCCTTAAGTCCTGCTTATTCTGGTCCTTACGAGGTTGTTGAAAGGGGGGACAAAGTATTCAAAATTTTAATAAAAGGGAAGCATATCACTGTATCAATCGATCGTCTTAAACCGGCATATACTTTCGTCGAACCTGTCCCTAATTTACTTTCTGATGGTAATAGCAATATGAATTCGAATGCAGAAGAAGACCCAAAACCCGAAGGGGTACCTCAAAAAACCACCCGTTCGGGTCGGCACGTCAGGTTCCCCGATCACTATCGCCCGTAGTGACGGTCTCTGGAGGGGAGTGATGTGAGCACGTAGCAAACTTTCATTGTTTCCGCGCGGCAAAGAGAATATAATGTCAGTCGGGACTTCAACATGACGTGGTACATTTGTCTGAGAATTTTACCTAATTATTTGTTCCCTTGCTAATCGTTTTGTGATTAAGCTTGAGCCTGTGGTAGTTAATTCTGTTAGCCCCTTCTTCGTTTTGTGTGAGTGAGAAGTGTTGGTAAATAAATCAAAGTGGTAGTAAGTTGGACTTATTCATTTCGTCACCAACATCCAAACCTCCCACATATTAAACATCTTAATATAAAAATAGCATTGTGAATGCAAAAAATCTAAAAAGTTAAAATGTATACAATATGTTTGGTTAGCGATGTCGGAGATTTTAAAGGCAGATAGTATGATCAATTTTATCGACAAAACCCCCCACATGTTGGGGTCTATCCCCTCTCCTGTTGGAATTAAAATAGAGGTAATTCTCAAAATACGCAGTTGTATAATTTTATGGACAAACTTACTTTAATTAGAAATGAAAGCCCATTGGATAAATTTCTCATAATCGGTGACTTTAATATGAGTTCCATTGTATGGGAACCCACTAATAAGGGATTACAGGCTGCTGTACTACCCGGCGACGCATGCTCTGATTTTATCAATACTTTAAATTTGTGTTCTTTTGACCAATTTAATTATATTCACAACAACCTAGGCAGAATATTGGATCTAGTCATTTCGAACGACTTTGTGTCAGTGTCTGGTAGCTTTGATCCCCTTGTTCCGGAAGACCCCCACCACAAAGCACTTGATATTTCCGTTAATTTTATTGAACTTAATCCGCTGAAGGTTCCTAAACGTAGCATAATAATAATAATAATAAGCCTTTTATTTCTGAACTGCACTTTGGTTTTTACATAGTATATTAGTATTTAAATAACATCTCTCCGCTCAGTGTGCCTATTGGCAAAGGCCTCCTCCAACCCCCTCCAGTACTGCCTATCAGCAGCCACTCTTGTCCAGAATGGTCCTAGGGCCAACTTTAGGTCGTCTTCCCATCTTCTTATGGGTCGACCTTTGCTTCGGTGCCCATCCCTTGGGTACCACAGCGTCACTCGTTTGCTCCATTTGTCTTTATTGCAGCGAAGCATGTGGCCAGTCCATCTCCATTTTAGTTGGTCTATGCGTGTTAAAATGTCAGGAAGTTTTGACATGTGCCTGATGTGAGTGTTCAGGATCCTATCCTGTAGTTTCACGCCCAACATGCTTCGCTCCATAGCTCTTTGACATTTGGCTAATTTGTCTCTGTGGGCTTTTGTCAGCGCCCAAGTTTCACAGCCATATGTTATGCAGGGTAAAATGCAGGTGTTAAAAACGGTTTTCTTTATTTTTATACTGAAATCTTTACTCTTCATTATTTCCTTCATGGACCAGTATTTGTTCCACCCATATGTAATTCTTTTGTCTATTTCCTTGGTCATGAGGTCTTCGGGTGATATTATTTGCCCAAGATACACATACTCCTTAACATATTCAAGCTTCCGTCCGCTGACTGTTATTTCTATTTCTTCTGCATTAGTCATCACCTTGGTTTTGTTGGGATTCATTTCCAGACAAACTTCACCACTTCTGTCTGCTAGATTTTGGATCATGTGTTCCAGTAGTTTTGGGTCCTCCTCTAGTATTACAAGATCGTCTGCGAATCGAAGGTGGTTAAGGCGAGCTCCATTTATATTTAGGCCAAGGTGGTCCCAATCGAGGTTTCTCATAATTTCTTCTAGTACTGCTGAAAACAGCTTTGGCGAGAGCGGATCACCCTGTCTAACTCCTCTGTTTATTCGAAATGGTTCGCCTACTGATTCTAGTTTGATTCTCGCTATACTTTCTTTGTAAATATTTCGTATGGTGTTTATATACACTTTGTGAATTCCTTGTTCTGCAAGACTGTGCCAGATATGCTCGTGGTTCAGGCTGTCGAAGGCTTTGGAGTAATCTATAAATGCTAAATAAATGGTCTTGTTATATTCGTTGTATTTTTGTATAAGCTGTTTGATAGTGTGTATGTGATCTACAGTACTGTAGTTTTTCTTGAACCCGGCTTGTTCGATTGGTTGATTTTCATCAAGTTTCCCAGATATTCTTTCCAGTATGACTTTTGCAAAGACTTTATATATGTTTGAAATCAGTGAAATAGGCCTATAGTTTCCTATGTCTTCCCTTGGGCCTTTCTTATGTAGGAGTATTATGTGTGACTCTGCCCATTGTTTAGGTATAATACCCGTGCGTAGTATTTCGTTGAAGACTTTGGCCAGTATTGGTCCCATCTCTTCTGCAGTACCTCTTAAAAGTTCGTTGGGAATTCGGTCAGGTCCAGGGGCTTTTTCCAGCTTTTGACTATTAATGGCTTTCACCACTTCAGAAACCAGTATCTCAGGTACATCCTCACTTTCGTTGTCTTCCTGTCCAGTATTAGGCATCAGCAAGTCCTGTTTTGAGTAAAGCTGGCGGTAATATCCCGTAGCAACTCGCTGAATTTCTTTGCGATTAGAGGAAGAAGTGTTGTTCTTATTTCTCACTTTAAGTATCCACTCCTTTCCTTTTTCGTTGAGTTCCTTTAGTGCTTTCCTAAGACCTCCTGTTTTTCTAATGTGTGTTTCTATCGTGTTCATTCTTGTAGCTTTCCTGTCTTTCCTCATGCTCTCTCTTATCTTCTTGCTAAGGTTTGAAATGTCGTTGTGATTTACTTTTCTTTTCCTTTCCGATATTAGCCTTTTTCTTTTCTCTAAAAGTTCTAACGTTTCTTCACTCATGTAACTTTGTTTGCTTTTATTAGTGTGGGTATTGAGTATTTCTTTCAATTGGCTTTCGAGTTTGTTGTATTTATTAGTAGTTTTGAGTTCAGAGCTAACAATTTGTTTCATTTCTTTAATTACATGCTTTATGTTGGTCTCGTTAGTGTTGTTCCAAGATGGGAGGTTTAATTGTGATGTTTTTGGCCTAGGCTTTTTGCTCTCATATATTCTTAGGCAACTGCGCACCATACGGTGATTAGTGTTGAAGTTTAAATTTTGTATTACGCCTGTATCAGTAAAATGTTTAGGTTTGTTTGAAATCATGTAATCAATTTCGTTTTTGACCTTGCCATCTGGGGACACCCAAGTCCATTTAGATTTAGGTTTTTTGCGGAATATGGAGTTCAGTAAATTCAGATTGTTTTCCAACAGGAACTCCACCAGTTTATGACCATTATTGCTTCTTTTACCTTCGCCGTACATTCCAATGATACGATCTTCGCCATCTCTTCGAGGGCCCACTTGGGCATTGAAATCTCCCATAATTATTAAGTTATTGTTGGAGTAGCGACCTGTAACTTCATTAAGACTGTTGTAGAACATTTCACTGTCTCTTTGGCTGGCTTGTTCAGTCGGTGCGTACACTTATACAATCGTCCACACTTTTCCGTTTTCCTCGAAGTTTATGTGAATTGCAGCTATCCTGTCCGAAATACCTTCTTTAACGTTTTTCTTGTACTTCGACTTTACAAGGAAACCGACTCCTCTATGTCCGGCAATTTCTCCTTTGTAGTACTTAATATAGTTCTCTTTCTCTTCTATTCCCTCCCCTATCCTCCTCATCTCGCTGATTCCTAAGATGTCCCATTTGAGGTTTTCGATAGCACTTTCTAGCTCCTGCAAGCTCTCTTGTGTTCTTAGAGTGCGCGTATTTAGTGTACAGATATATAAAGATATTTTTTTCAGTTTTGTTTCCATTTCTGTTTCTATTATTTCTTCCATTGCTATTTCTATTTCTTTTTCTGGTTCTGTTTCTTTTTTGGTTGAAGGGTTTTGGTCTATCTCCCCACGGTGACCAGCCGGATTGGGGAGCGTTTTGCTTTTATTTGGTTTGTTGTGTTTGTTTTTTGGTTTGTTGACATTATTGCGATTGTTAATGGTTTGAAAATGAGTTGGCTCTGTGACGAAAAATCTCGTAGTTCTTGTTAATCTTGCTGGGTGCCGCCACTTCATTTTCGTTGCAGTTTGATGCACTTTCAGGGGGTGACTTTGTAGGTGATCGTTTTCTCTTGCTTTCAGTGTTCTTTTTTCCCTTTTCTGTTAGGTTATCATTTCTGCTTGGTTTCCCTTTTCGTTGAGTTGGATTTTCTTTGACAATTAGTTTATCGTAGCGAATGTAAGCCAAATTGCCTTTTTTTATTTCCTCTTGCTGTTTCGTCTTTAATTCTTTCCTTATTATTACTACTTCTTTTGGAAAATCTTCTGTGACATACACTTTGTTGGGAAAATACTTTTTGTGTTTAAGTATTTCAATTTTTCTCCAGGCCAATGTAAGTTTTATAAATATAGGCCTTCTCTTATTTTCTGCTTTTCCGCCCAGTCTGCGTACTTCACTTATTTCCCATCTGTCAAAGTTTTCTATTCCCCCCTGTCTCCCCGCATCATTGAGAGTGTTTAAGACTACTTCCATAAGTTCGGTGACGTTTTTTTCAGTTTCTTCCACCCCGTGTAGTATAATATTGTTTTTCCTTGTTTCTCTCTCGAGAGAATTAACTTTCTTGTGTAAAACCTCCACTTCGTTTTTTAGTTTTTTATTTTCCACTAGCAGTGGATTCAGTTTTTCTTCAATTGTAGACGCTATATTTGAAGTGATATTAGTAAACTCTTCTTTTATTTCGTTCATTTTTCTGTCCAAGTTTTCGTTAATCTGTTTTAGCAAAAGTTCCATTTGGGTATCCATTTTTCTTTATCGATCGAGATTGCTTGTTGAGTGTTGGTTTTGCTGTATGGTCAGCTCTATTGCTTTCCCGTCGAACGAAGTCGGCGGTAAAAAAACGCGCGTTATAAAAATCGCGTGGCGATCGATAACTTAGCGATCAGTTTACTGGCCTGCTCCTAATGTCATTTGCCGGAAGTGAGTAGATGGAGGTAGTAGTGTTTATAGTTATATCGATGTATAATTTTCACACAGTTTTTCACAATTAATCGTGCAAATCTTCGGAATCTTGCTGTTGTTCACTCCACTTTAGATAGCCGGATTGTTTATCACTCGATTTCACTAAGATTTGTTATGAAACTTTAGTGTTTATACGGAGAAAATATATGATAACTAGGATCACTAACGTAACGCACTTCACTTGTCAAACGTCGAACCGGAAGTCCAAAACGTAGCATACGTATATTTAATCGAGCTGATTATACGTCAATACGGTCTAAACTGTCTGAAATTGATTGGGACCAACAGCTTTGCTGTGGTACTGTTGATGCTGCGGTTGACGCTTTCTATGACATTATCAATCGTTTAATTAATGAATTAGTACCAACTAAACGGACTATGCCTAACATATTTCCACCATGGTATAATTCAGCGCTATTAAAAATATTAAAAGAAAAATTAAAATTTCATCGTAAGTTCAAGGTGTACGGTAACAAGCAAGACGAACTCTCATTCAAAGAACTTCGCGACAGAGCTAATAAGGTTGAAAATGAGTGCTATCATAATTACATCTCTCGTATCGAAGACTCCATATTAGATAATCCGAGGGCGTTGTGGTCATATAACAAAAATCGGCGTAGTTCATCATCGTACCCTGCGTGTATGTCTTATCAAGGCCAACCGTGTTATGACGGCGCTGCTATTTGTGAACTTTTTGCTAGATATTTCCGGTCTACCTTCCTGGATAGTGATGACCCTGTCTCTGATTCAATGCATAATAATCATGAGCATGGAGTAGCTAGTGGCTGCGACATTGGTTCTATAGAAGTCGAATCCGATGTTGTCCTTAAACTTCTAAAATCCCTGGACGTCAGCAAGTCCGCTGGACCAGACGATCTACCTGCCCTGTTTTTGGTAAACTGTGCTGATGAATTATGCTATCCCGTCTTTATTATTTTCAAAAGATCCCTTAATGAGGGTATTATGCCTGCCAGATGGAAAGCAGCTTATATAACGCCAATACATAAAAAAGGTCCTAAGGATTGTGTTGAAAATTTCAGACCGATCTCTAAACTGTGTCAACTTGCCAAAGTACTCGAAAGGTTAGTGTACGACCAGGTTTACAACAGTTTAAAGTTAAGCTTTAGCCCTCAGCAACACGGATTTTTGAAAAATCGTTCCACAGTGACTAACCTTGCCGTGTTCACCGACTACTTGACGGATCAAATGGATTTGGGCAACCAAGTTGACACGGTTTACACTGATTACGCTAAGGCGTTTGATCGTCTTGATCATAAAATGTTATTATTAAAGCTTATGAAGGTAGGCATTAGGGGGAACCTATTCAGATGGTTTTCATCGTACATTGATAAAAGGTCTCAGGCGGTGGTGCTTAGTGGATATACATCTTCGTGGTCACTCATACCCTCTGGGGTTCCTCAAGGCTCCCTGCTTGGTCCTTTGCTTTTTATTATTTTTATTCATGATATAGGTCAGTGTTTTGATCACTCTAATTATCTCTTATTTGCAGACGACATGAAAATTTTTAAAATTGTTAATAATAATGATGATGCAGTTCAGCTTCAGGATGATCTCCGAAGGTTAGACTCATATTGTTACTTAAATAAACTAGATTTGAACGTATCTAAATGTTTTTCTATAAGTTTTACCCGTAAAATCAATCCCTTTAATAGTAGTTACAGTATCAAAAATGAAAAATTATCCATTTGTCAGGAAGCTAAAGACCTGGGAGTCATCCTTGATTCTAAGCTGCTATTTGATAAACATATTGTCAATACTATCAATAAGGCATCTCGTTCGCTAGGGTTTATTATGCGTCTGTCTAAGCCTTTTAAACGCATGAAAACCATCAAAATTCTTTATTGTGCTTATGTCCGCAGCCATCTCGAGTATGCCAGCCAGATTTGGAACCCCTGTTACGTAACATACATAAATAATATAGAGAAGATCCAGAAAAAATTTACTCGGTTCCTAAATTTCAAATTCAAAATTCCTAAGACATCTTATGAAGACCGTTGTACTAAATTTCACTTGTTACCACTTTCTGTTAGACGTAATATTGCAGATGTCACACTTCTACTTAAGTTGATTAGAGGTTCAGTGGATTGTCCGGAACTACTTCATAAAATTCGTTTTAAAATACCTACAAGAACACCCCGCAATGATTTATATAGACCATTTAGTATTCCTTCTATGCACACCAACTACAGGCATAACAGTTTCCTTATTAGAGCTTGTTCCGCCATTAATAACGCCGACGCCAATATTGATTTATTTTTCAACAGCATTAAGACTGTTATTAAGTTACTGTTTAAAATTTAGTTTAATGTTACTATACTGTTACGCACCTGACCCTTTTGGGCTACAATTACTTTATGATCAATTTCTTTTGAATTCTACATTTGGTAGCTTGTCAATAGCTTTTAGTTATACATATTTGTTATTATCTGTATGTATATAAGCTGTTAGCTGTCCAAAAACGATAAATAAAATAAATAAAATAATAAAATAAATGACCGGCATTTTAAATTTGACTTTTTCTTTTAGATGGCTCTGTCGAAAAATATTAATTTCTCTGGATTTAAAAGTCCTACAGTTGTAAAGAAAATACTTTTTGAAAGCTAATAATATCACCTATAAAGTAAACAAATTAGATAAATAACTTTAAACTTTAATACGTCATAAAAAATTGCTAAATTAAATGTTAATCCAAAATTAGTGTGCTTTTTTTGTTTTTCTCACAGATCTCAAAAACTAGGACATTGATGTGTAAATGTTTTGCATTTTTATAATACAAAGAAATATTATCTACAAATCGACATCAAAATCATTGCTCTGAGTTGCATATTTCGAGAGTAATAATTGACAACATTTCATTTTGAGAAAGTACTAAAATTAGAAAACCATTTCGAGATTTTAGTGTTCTAAGCTCATATATTTTTTTTCAGAATTTTTAGATCAGTATTTTTTACGTAAATTAAAAAAATCTAAAATCTAGTCCATATAGGGAGTTTGAGTTGAGTCTCTTTGCCTTCTATTTAAAAAAAGCAGTGGTGCCAGCTTAGGGTTATTTACCCTAGATTTAGGGTAAAAAATATCCGGCACTAAGAGACGACACATTCCCCTTTCGAGTAATTTTAAATCCCGAAATTGAAATTACAGCATACCCATTACCCGATTAGTATAATTAAATACAAGAAAAATATTTCTTTCCACTACCTATTTCTTTCTTTATAAATCAACAAACAATTCTTCCATGTACATGTAAGGTTGGGCGGAGAGTGTCTTTTCTGTACGGTAGTACTTATTTATTATTATTTATTTATATTATATATTATATCTATTCTGTGATCTAGGGTAAATTGAGATCCAGCATAGGGTAGTGTGAAAATCTGATCTGGCAACACTGAAAAAATCAATTGTCATAAATGTCATAATATTGACTAAATGTCTTTCGAGTGTATTTCTATGTTCAATAAAATTTAGATATTTTTAAAGTATTCTTGTAAGAAAATCAAAAGAAAGTCGTAGCATCGTTTGTGATACTTAAGCGTTACCTGTGACATTATGTTTTGTGTGATTGAGGGCTGGAAATCACACACAGGAACATAAGAAAATAATCAATAGATATTATCATTTAATCGGTGAGTTCATATTGTTTTCATTTTTTTATGTCATGTAAATAGCCTGAAACTATTATAATATACTAATAATTTGTGAAAATAGTCGTTTGTGTCCACTTCTCTGTCGATTTTTGCAAATATCAGATCTGTTTATTACAGGTCTTTGAAGTGTGTTTTTTCGCATAGTGATGTGCATTTCTATATCGATATTATCGATATATTTATCGTACTTTCCAAGGTACTTTATGTTTGATGCGAACAAAAAGTAGAAAACCATCACATGGCTTGGCTAGCCTGGCACATCTTTCTTTTAAATAAATGATAATCAAGTTATTTAATTCAATTTAACTCAAATCAGTTTCAACTTAATGTTCTGTATGTAGATACTACTACAAGCTCAATTTCTTTGTTTTAGGAGTCGATATCCAACATACCGCAAAAATGTAATGAGCCTGCGTGATGTCGACATGAAGCAATGATTACTAGTTTGCAGCGACAACTAAAAAGAGTTAAAAAAGCCTTCAAATAATAAACACTGTCATTTCACCTGTTCTTTTATTTCCTTGTCTTTGTCTGCATGGACATTCGAGAAAGTTCTTAGAGATACCAGCCCCCCTACTCAAATGGCCAACTTTCTATTCGTTTGAACGCTACGCTTACTTTTAAAGCTTAAATATGAGCAATAGATGATTAAATCACATGTCGCAAACTTATGTAAATCACAAACTTCGCAATACATATTGTATGAAATTGTCAAGCTTACGGCACGTAATTTTATAGTTTACTGCTTATTTTAAAGTTTTAATAGTAAGCGTTCAAACCAGGGAATGTTAACGTTAATTTTTATTACTCTTATTACCGTTAATTTTAACATTAACGTTATGTCAATAAATAACGTTAAATTTAACGTTATTTACTGAAATAACGTTAATTTAACGTTAATTTTAAAATTTACGTTATTCCAGTTAATAACGTTAATTTTTTACCGGTACTAAATTTAACGCTATATTTAACGTTAATTTTACCTGTAAAATATTTTTAACGTTATTTTTACCAGTAAATTTACCGATAATATGTTTTAATGGTATTTTTAACGTTATTTTTTTATCGTTATTTTTTTTAACGGTATTTCAATCCCTGGTTCAAACGAATAGAATGTTGGCCATTTGAGTAGGGGGGCAGTTACCAGAGGTCATATTCTGAGCTCTTATAGCAACCTCAAAGCGATGTTGTTTTGTTATAGGGACAGAACTATACATCGCGTATAGCGCACTTCTCAATCACAACATCGCTTCGATATTACTTTTGACAGTCTTTGGATGGGGGCTTTTAGTTAAAACTGTTTTGAGAAAGCGATATTGAAAGTAAAATGACCCACCTCTTCTTAGAAATTTACTCATACCCCTTAAGGTACTACAATAATTTACTAAAGTTGTTATTGGGGTTACTATAGTTGTTATTATGTTTCTTATTTATTATGAAACATGAAACAAAAATACCATTATTATCGATATAAAAATTAGCGTGCCTACATCTCTATGGACATCACAATTCACATCAAGGACAATTTTTTTTTATTGACGTTTTAAGAGCCAAGGCAAAGGCATCGCTTATATTTTACCTATATCTTGTACTTACGTCCTTTTAGAATAAACCGTTTTTTATTAATTAATATCTCAGTAATGAATGAAAATAAATGGAAAAGAAAAAATACGTGTTGCCTAAAAAACTATAATTTTTCATTATATCCATAAAAACATGTACCTAAAAATTTTGAAATGTTGTCAATTGTTGTTTGAATGACCCTTACAAGCACTAAAGTAAATTTTTGAATATGGTCAAAATTCAAAACTCGTAAATACTTGCTTCTTTGGTTCAATCTCATTTATTTTCAGATAAAATTACTCACTTAATTTAAAAACTGATAAAAATGATTTAAAATTTGTCTACTTCCGAAAAAAAAATTGGTTACGTAAGGGTCATATTCAAACAACAATAACTCACGAAATATGCAACTCAGAGCAATTATTTTGATGTCGTTTTGTAGATAATATTCCTGTTTATTATAAAAATCTAAAAAATATACTGATTAATGTCCTAATTTTTGAGATCTGTGAGAAAAATTAAAAAAGTACACTTATTTCGGATTAAAATTTATTTTAGTATTTTTTGATGACGTATTAAAGTTTAAAGTTTACATAATTAATTTGTTAACTTGATAGGTGATATTATTAGCTTTCAAAAAGTGTTTTTATTATAACTATAGGACTTTTCAATCCGGAGAAATTAATATTTTTCGGCAGGGCCATCTAAAATGAAAAGTCAATTTTAAAATGCCGGTCATTCCAACAAGAGAGGGGGTAGACCCCGACATGTGGGGGGTTTTGTCGATAAAATTGGTGATACTATCTGCCTTTAAAAGCTCCGACATCGCTAACCAAACATATTGTATATTTACATTCATTCCCTGGATAGTCATAATCAACTCAGTTAATCCTTAGCGGAGAACCAAGGCTTCAAAGTCACTTCGTTTTTATGAAAATTGACTTATGTACTTAATTATGTGGCCACCACTGTGTATACAGGGTGTAAAAAACCTTCAACGAAGACGAGGCCTACATATTCTGCCCATCATCAGGACCATTTCTATTCAAAATGATTGCCGAGAAACGATTTACATTTTTGGGGTTAAAAAAGCATTGCATAAGTACATCACCACGTAACAATGTAACGCACGGAACACACCGTGTCTGCGAGTGCGTGTTACACAGCCGCGTGCGGCAGAGTTAAAAGGCAGCGTTTATGTGCGTGCACTACTTAGAAATACTTAAAAATATTGATAATATTTCTATGGGTAAAAATTAGGAAATAACGTATGAAACTAGTTTTCTAAAAATTTTTTTTTTTTTTTTTTTACTTTGACCTCTAATAATTTAATAGCTATTGATTTCCTAAGTATAGTCTAAAAGACAGAAAAAAATGATCCTGATGATGGGCAAAATGCGTGGACTTTAGCTTCGTTGTTTTTACACCCCTTATACGTCGATTAGCTCTGATGCTCCACCAAACAGCCGGCCTAAGCCATGAAAATCCTTAAATCGGTACTCGATCCGAACATGATAGTTTTTCGTGCTATTTTTGTATGAAATTCAATTTCTTTTTATTCTGACTGACAGACGGCGAGTAGGAGAAATTATACAGTAATTTCGACAGTGAATTCGGCAAGATAACTATTTCAGCTTTCGAATAATATCAAATTCAAATAAAATTTGATTGAATTTATCAGAAAAATACCTTTCAGAACTTAGCTGTATTTTCTTTTGAGAATTATATTTATTTATTCAAATATGCCGTAAAACAATAGTTCAAGAAACAGTAGAGTAAAAAGTAAATAAACTTAAATTACCTTAGGGTTCGTGGGGTCCTGCAATAGATTCGGGATGTCTTTCATCGAGAAGAACTCTGTCACTGATATCTCAACAGAATCTTCCAAATCTGTGAATTTTTCCTGAAAAAAATAAGCCTAATGACATACGAGACTTCAAGGTTTTTGAAAGACAGATAAGGGGAATTCGCCTCGGAGATTTTGATTAGGCTAAAACATTAATGACATATTTCAACTCTTGTTTTTATTAAAGTTTTCAGTTTCATGGACAGAAGAACACAACCTAGTGTCTTGATTTGTTTTGTAAATAAATATATCTAAGTAGCTTTGTAAATGAATATTGCAAAGTATCAAGTTCAGAAAAATCACAGGCATTACATTACGTACACGCAATTTCGAAGTAAACAAGCCCAAATTTAATATACCTACTAGCTAGCATATTATACACTTCTAAGACTTCCGCGCGTATAGTTGCTTTAGTCCCCCTTTGACCGGAAAGATGTCGAAACGTCGAGAAACCCAAAAAACCAATAAATCAAAACTAAATAATTTTAAAATAACATCTGAATTAACCAATAAGGTAAATGTACGGAATTACGTAAGTGTACGGAATTCCGTAAGTTTTCGGTTTAGGCCCAAAAATAAGAAAACTTTATATTGTATCAAAAAAATATGTAATTGTCTATAAAGTGTAAACATTAGAGCGTCAGTTACACACGGTAAAAAAGAACTGCAAACATCGTCGATTCAGTGAGACGTGTCCTTATGTCAGTCAGCGCCAAACTGCCATTATGGTAGTGCGTGTGTTGCATACTTGCTAGCTGCCGCTCGGATTTTCTTAAGGGTATTACAAATTATAAGTAAGTATTTTCATAACAAAGTGTCGTAATTATTATTAAGAACTTTAAAACAAACTAATTGATAACCGTTTCAAGTTATTTCAGTAAGTTTTAAGCGAATTAATTGTATTTTACTGATTGCCGCAATTACCTACAACAAAAACCAACCATGTCCGTTATTACGTAATGACATGGGGTCTCATTTGGAACATCAGATGTGGCTTAGTTAGCAGGTACTGTTATCTAGTGAGGTGAATTTAAACTTACGTTGGAATTAGTTTAAATTTACCTTACTAGTTGGCGGTACCTGCTTCGATTTGTTTTTGTAATATTCAAATACAGATAAAAAAGTCATTAAACTTATTAATTGTTTCTTAAAAAATCACCAAATGCAAAATTGTATTGAAACAGTAAAATGAAGGGTTTTTTAAACAAATTTTAATAAAAATTGAGCGACACTTATCGGCAATAATTTATACTAGTAAGATTGTTTTGCTTTTTGCATTTCAATGTTAGTTGCTATCTGTGCTAAGCATGCTGTGACGATAGCGGCGCCATCTATAATTCTAGAAGAAAAACATTTGTAATCGCCCTGATAGTCGCCTAACGAGGGCCATTTCTTTAGTATGGGATGAGGTATCTGTACTAGTATAGTATTATATTATCTGTGGTAATAATAATGGAATTAAGGAAAATAATGTGATTTTGTTTTTGTAATTTGCCAGGAACTGAGATAAGTAAACGAAATATGCTGTTACGAGTATAAGGAATAACATGATTTCTTGAATCAAATTACGTATTACGAATTTATTTGCCTTTATTAGAAAAAAATCCATGTAAAGAGAAACCTTTTCTTACTTTGAACAGATTTGTCACTAATAAGTTCGGTGCAAAATCACTAATTTATTTTAGATATTAAAACGCATTACGTCATATACAAATAAATAAATGAATATAATTTTGTTCGCTAAACCCTGCTTGAAGTAAGTTGATATTTGTTAAATTTGATTTCATGAAAATTTAAAGTTACTACAAGTTCCTTATAATATAAAGAAACTATTTTCCTATACTTCTAAAATACAGCTAATTTATTTTAGAACATATCACACTAAATTTCTATTTTCTTCTTCATATAATACTGCAGCAAAACGGCATTTTATTCATATACCGGAATTATTAGCACGCATTACCGAAATTAACTGAAGAGGCAAATTTTATACCGTAATAACGGACGTTTACGGGGTCCAAAAAAAAATATGATTTCTCTTATAAAACATAGTTTAATACAGTAGTGTTACATATCAATTTACTCTCTGAAAACCTATCTTTACGACTGAAGCAAATTGAATTCGCTGAGTTTTCCTGTTTAAGTGGAATTTGCCTGGAAAGACAAAAATGCCTTAATATTCCGTAATTCCGTACGTTTTTTTTATACGCGCTGTAATCCATAAAAAGTGTTTTATTTAAAATACTAGCTAGCAGTCTCCTAGAGCAGCAACATAAAAAAGCAAAAAATGATTAAAATACTTTTGAAAACAGACTTATTTTTTGGTAATGCACTGACCTCGCATATGGTGGCCCCGCACTCAGTCTGCAGATACTTCGCGGCGCAGCGGATGCGCTCCTTGACGGCGGGGTGCACGTCCGACAGCGCGGGGGAAAACGTCGCCTCCGTCATGTAGTACACCTGTGAAACTCAATTGTTATAATAATTTAAGCGTAGCTTTGTACATTATTAAATTAAAATAAACGCGTTGCACGGACTGACCGAAGCATATGACCACGGTTGATGTAACTCGGCCAAAGCATCGGGAGTTTTAAATACCTAAGTATATTATCGCCCAAAGTTACCGCGATGAAGCGCTCATGGCGGAAACTGACAGACTGATCGTACTCGATCACGTTTGTTAAGCAACGCTCGGTCCGGTCAGGTGTTGGATGGGTGACCGTTAAAGTGGCATTACAACTGAGCGCTTCCGTGCTTCGGAGGGCACGTTAAACCGTCGGTCCCGGCTGTTGTCATCTGATAACAGTCGTTAAGCCAAGTTAGAGGCCTTACAGGCGGCTTGATAAACTCTAACACCAGAGGTGGCCACTAATCCTCATTCGATAAGAAGAAGACCGCGATTGCAGATTCTACAAAAACTGACCTTGAGTTGCGTCAAGTCCACGGGCTCGTGGAGCCGCAGCTTGGCGCGGTTGGCGCCGGCCATGACGGCCAGCAGCAGCGGCAGGTCGGCGGCGCGGCGCGCCATGGGGCCCACGCCCAGCAGCGTGGGGAACCTGGGGTCCTCTAGCGTCGGCACGTGCCCGTCGATCGGGACTACGCCTGGTATGGACATAATATGTAAACGTCAGTCATAACTCATCATAATGGGGCTGGGCTGTAACTCAGCCATGCGGGCTCGATACAATATTGTGGTGTCGTACCGGGCGTGGACTCATAGTGTATTACTGTACCGGGCGTGGGCTGGTGTAAAGTATGTAGTGTAGAACCGGGCGTGGGCTCGTGTAGTGTAGTACAGTCAAAGTCAAAAATAGGTTTATTCAAATAAACTTAATTAGTAAGTACTTTTGAATCGGCTTGTGTAGTGTATTTAGTATAGTACCGGACGTGGGATCGTGTAATGTACGCAGTATAATACTGGGCGTGGGCTCATGTAGTAAAGTACCGAGCTTGGACTCGTGCAGTGTATGTAGTGTAGCACCAGGCATGGGCCCGTGTAGTTTATGTAGTGTAGCACCAGTCGTGAGCTCGTGTAGTATATATAGTGTAGTACCGAACGAAAGTTCGTGTAGTATATGTAGTGTAATACCAAGCGTGGGCTCGTGTAGTATATGTAGTATAATACCAAGCGTGAACTCGTGTACCAAACATGAGCTCGTGTAGTGAATGTAGTGTAGTACAAAACATGGGCTCGTGTAGTGTATGTAGTGTAGTACAAAACGTGGGCTCGTGTAGTGCACGTATGTAGTGTAGCACCGGACGTAGGCTCATGTAGTGTATTTAGTGTAGTATCGGTCATGGTCTCATGTGGTGTATGTAATGTAGTATCGGTCATGGTCTCGTGTGGTGTATGTAGTGATTCTAGTGTAGTACTAGGCGTGGGCTCATGTAGTGTAGTATCGATCATGGTCTCGTGTGGTGTATGTAGAGATTCTAGTGTAGTACTGGGCGTGGGTTCATGTAGTGTAGTATCGATCATGGTCTCGTGTGGTGTATGTAGTGTAGTACCGGGCGTGGGCTCGTGTAGTGTATGTGGTGTAGTACCAAGCGTGAGCTCGTGTAGTGTATATAGTGTAGTACCGGGCGTGGGCTTGTGTCCGAACACGCCGCAGAAGGCGGCGGGCACGCGGATGGAGCCGGCGATGTCGGACGCCACGCTCACCGCCGACGCGCCCGCGGCCAGCAGCGCCGCCTACGACAAATATTTCCATCACATCAGCCACACGAGCACGACACCATAGTAGAACCAAATAAGTAGGCCAACTCGAGCCTCGAGCGAGCGATACAGCTTAAACACGAAGGGCTGTCACAGCGCTAGTTTATTCGGTCGTCAAAAAATGCATAGTCAATCTCTATACAAAATATTTTTTCCTTGTAGGGTTTGCATCAGGGATCTATAATACAAAGTTTTTTTTAAATATTTTTTTGTAGGTAGACCAGCGCGTCTATCGACTAAAATAATGAAGTTAATGTTAATTGTAATTTAACTGATGTATGTGATACATTGGCACTTTCGTTTTGACACCAATAAAAACTTACTAAAGAAAAGTAGCAATGTATCACATCAATCTGTCAAATTACAGTTTACATTAACCTAACTGTTTTCAGGAATTGACTACAATTTTTCATTGCGTACGTCATGTTATGTTATTTGAAAACTTACGGTCGAAATGGGATTAATTAAAACGTGGCTTTACTAAATAATGTATTTATTCAAATAAAAAAAGTATATATAAATCAAAAATCAAACCAAATACCAACTAAATACCAAAGTACATTCCATAAAACCGCGCTAGTATCCGTGAAAAAGTGTTTTATTTCATATTATTAAAAATACTTTTTACACTATTAACATTTTTTTTTATTTACCTAAACTTCTCAAAATAATAATCTTTAAATTCTGAAATTGAATACTTTCCATAACCTTAAAGTAGGTACCTTTTCCTGTAGGAATTTCTGATTTTTTAACGAAATTACACAATTGACATAAAAAAAATTCGTCTGTTTCGATAAGTACGAAATGCCTTATTATTTAAAGTTAATGTAAAATATATCCTCATTCTTACAAATCTTTTTTGCAATATTAACTTTGGAAAGCATGGTATGTACTGTAGGTAGGTAAACGTTCAAATTATTACGAGCGGCAGCACAGCGGCGTGAAGCGTGCGTGAGCGCGGGCGGGATTACGTACGGCGCACAGCCACGACTGTTGCACCTTTATCACCTTTAAATTTTGTCAGTGTGTGCGTGCGACGACGCATACGTACGGGCGCGCTCACATACAAACCGCGTTCGTGCGTATAATGAGTAAGATGACTTACTTATTTAGTTCTACTATGACGACACCCACTACTGTCACAGTATTATAAAGCATCTACCAGTAATTCGACTCTTTTGTTGATAAACGCATGCCGCCACTGCGTAGGTATACGTACAGAAACTCCGTCAAGGGTCAGGGTTGTCACAGCAAAAACTGCTCAAATATTTTACATAAAAGTTTTAATTTGTAATAACGAAAGAATAAAAATAGTCAATAGAGTCTATTCAAAAATAACATCGTAACAGACAAAACAGAAACAGCAAACATGAAACCGCTGATTTTTTTTTTTTTGCGATTTCAAAGTTTGTCCCATAGTAAAAGTTGTTCAGTTCGATGATTCCTATCAAACCTTGACGTGGATTTACAATTAAAAACGGAACAAATCCTGTAAACCATTACGACATTTTGAAATTTCGTTACGCTTCATAAAACGTACATCCCTTTAAGTCAGAGCGCAAACTAGAGGAGATTGCGCTCACCGACTCTGCCGTTCACTTCCCCGCGTACCCCCCATCGTTGCCCCGCGCAAGTACATGAGTCGGACAACTGATAATAGTATTAAAACTGTGCTACTGTCCATCAGTGGCGAAAGAACCATACAACCTTTACCTTTTAGAAATCCCATCACTGTGAAATCATTACATTTTTGTAGAACGGCTTACCTTCGCTATAATTTCACGATTCGCCACTGCTGCGCATAGGCCTCCTCAAGAATCTCTCCATCTTGCGATGCCCCTATTCGATGGCTTCTTACGACCTTCAGCAAATCATCGGTAACCTTCTCGCGGGCCTACCCATGGAGCCTTATCCTTAATAACCTTAGGCGCTGAGCATGGGATGCGCAAAAGTAATTTTTAACTCAAATTCTGACATAACTAAAATCACTAAAATAGAACTGACCCATAACTAAAAAGATAATAATTCTGAAGGCCATCTGGCACTTCGCTGCACTTTAATCCTAACATGTGATGCACTGAGTAAACAAGTTAAACTAACACTTACGTACCCCTATGTTTGCTTTTGTTTGCATGTATCTTGAAGGTATTTGTGTCTCTATACAAGCAATTAAAGGTGTTAAGTATTTAACTCAAGGTATCGGATCGACCACTTACATTTTAAAAGATATTTAGAATGATTTGTTTTATTTTAAGTTACACTAAATAAGTTTATGAAATGGTTTAGCAGTTTTAGCATCAGCTCCGTTGCAAAGGTCAACCGCCCCACCGTCCTCACAGACTTCAAAATCACAAAGAGTAAAAAATAATTTCATACTAACCTCGCCCCCGAACAAACTTAGATAGTTTGGCGTCATATCCAAGCAGTGAGGGTTATTGGAAGTCTCTTTTGTTGAAGATTAGTGGTCTCCCAACCAAAGCACAGTTCTGTTTTGGCATGATTAACTCCAATAAATGTATACCACAGCAGCGAAGGGTGAAACTATGGCGAAGGTAAACCATTCTACAAAAACCGGCCAAGTGCGAGTCGGACTTGCGCACGAAGGGGTCCGTACCAAAAACCGGCAAATAAAATACGTTTTGTGTGGGAGCCCCTCTCAAAAATTAATTTTATTCTGTTTTTAGTATTTGTTGTTATAGCGGCAATAAAAATACAAACGTGAAAATTTCAACTGTCTACCTGTTATCGTTATTAATATCGAACAAAAAACGGCAAAAAAATCTAGTTTGTTGTACGGTAGCCCCCCTTAAATATTAATTTTTTTTTTAGTATTTGTTGTTATAGCGGCAACAGAAATACATCATCTGTGAAAATTTCAACTTTCTAGCTATTACGGTTCATGAGATACAGCCTGGTGACAGACAGACAGACAGATGGTCAGCGGAGTCTTAGTAATAGCAGGCCTCCTTCACTCGCTCAAGGTCGCGCGATAAGCACCTACCGCTAGCCGTGCCTACGGGGGCACAAGGGAGCAGCGGGCCGCCACACGCCCGCCGCCGTACGAGCGCGGCACAAGTAGGTATTGTCTCCTTATAATAGTAACAATGTCGAATCGCCATTACCATGCCGTGTACGGATGACAAAATCAAAAAACCAATAAACAATTGTCGTTTTTCACATTATGAATATGCTACGCAGTTCATTTAAAGGAAGACGACCCTAACGTTGCGTCGTCAGAAAAGGTAAGAGCACGCGATAGAAAGAGAGGCAACTACTAGGAGCGCTGCGCGACCTGAATTGCACTTTATTGTGTTGGAGCAAAAGTCGCTATTTATTTAAATGACTTTGCGAAATGCTACTTCTGTCCTTGTACTACTAGTTATTCTGTGGTAATAGGGTCCCGTTTTTACCCTTTGGGTACGGAACCCTAAAAGTGTTTTTTTTTTTTTTTTATTTATTTAACCATTTATTTCAGGCTACTAGGCCCATACAATATATACCTTACAGACTAACATACATAATTATTAAATAAAAATACAATCTATTTGTTTACACGTATCGAAGGCGGCGACGTGTTGCGCAATGCGGTGTCCGGTATCCGACCGCGAAAACGTCGGAACAGGACACCCTTCGGCCAAAAATCTTCTTTCATGAAGGTCGACAGATGTTCGGTCGATGTTATGATCTACATTGTGGATCGGTGGTGTGGGATTTCTAAAAGGTGTCAATGGGAATCGGCTTGTATGGACTCTTCGACACTGGTATACTACCATGCTTTCACCACCATAACAGTTTTACAATCACAAAAACATCAATTTCATACAAACCTCGCCTCCTGACGATCCACCAGGCGTCCTATCCAAGCAGTAGGGGTTATTGGTAGTCCCTTTAAGTAGATTAGTGGTCTCCCAACCGAGGCACAGTTCAGGCGTGTTTGATACCAATAGAGGTATACCACCAGCTTCTTTGACGAGGCGAACCGCCCCGCCGTCTTTGGCAGCCTTCCGCCCAGCGAACTCTAGGCATCCCACGGCGTTTGATAAGCCTGTATACGAGAATAAATATAAGGTGGAACCCAATTATGTAAAAATACTGAAACAGATGATAGTGTTACAGTACTAGGCACGTATCTTGAAATTTTTTCGACGGAGTGGGGATAAGTTCGCGCATGTGCTCTTGTGAGCGACCAATAGCGTGCGCCCCTCTCCCGCCGCCCGCGCCCCTCACCGCTACGCATACCCAAAATACGCGTTTCGCGCAAGCCCCACCCGAATTCAAGTTATATGCCTCGTACTGTACTTGAAATGAACAACTTTCTCCAAGGAACATAGGGTCGAACTACGAAAAAAAAATTCATGGTTGTACCTTATATTCAAGGGATTGGCCATAGTATTTAAGCTACACTGACGCTACACAGATAGAAAGCGTACTATGGGCATCAGGGCCGCTTAACCAGTTAGCAACAAAATTCGTGTGCACACGTATTGCCCCTGCACGAACTAAATAGTTGTGACGGCGCGGCGCGCAAGAGATTTTAACCTAAGGAGTGGTTAAGCGATGCTCATCAAATTTTTTAACTCACCTGCGAGGGAGCAGCTCTCTTTAACCGTAAACGGGACCCCCAGCAGAGGTTTGTTCTCCACTAGCGATCCCAATGTTCCATTCCTCCTGGCCTCTCGGATGCTCCGGTCGACCTCCTTGGCGTCCTCCAAGGCCGCCCGGTACCGCTCGTCTACAACCGCGTTTAGTAACGGATTTACTTCTTTAACCCGCTCGATGTATGCTGTCACCAGCTCTTCACTGGTTATCTAAAGAAAGATAACTGAGAGTGAGTAAATTGTTTTTATATAAAATTGAAAGTGCTGACTGACTGACTGAGTGAGATATCAACGCACAGCCCAAACCGCTGAATCTAAAGACTTGAAATTTTGCACATAGATACCTTTTTTTTGTCCCGGGGAAAATGCCTTCGCATACCACCCCCCACGGGAACTCGGGAGTGGTTATGTGGTGCACCCACTAAAAACCCCGCGGTGTTCCTACCATGCATTGGTAAGTGGGACCGTTGTATCAATCGCCACTTCCCCGATCTGCTCTGGTCCTTTCGGACTCCGGCTCTCTCTAGACGTTTTACATCTGCTCCATGAAGGGACGTTCGGAACACTTGAGCGTCCCTTCTCCATAGGCCCTATGTGGCCGATGGAGTTCCCGGTTCCACCGCCCTGGCCCTTAACTACTTAGGGGGGATGAGGTGCGCATGGCGCCTCCTCGCACCTCCCGGTCGCCTCCTGTGGAGCGGGTCTGCGTTGACATCTGCCTCACGGACCCGCTCCGCGGCCTCCTTCTCGGACATTACGTCTTCACTGAAGGTGACAACTGCCTGCCACAGCCTGTCTCCTGCCAGCATGGCGTTCGCCACGCTGGGAAGAGAGAGGTCCCCTCCTATGACTGCACAAAGCGCAGAACGTTGTGACACCCACGCGGGGCGCTCTACGAGTGTAAATTGCACATAGATACCTTATACAGTGTAGGCATAGGCATCTACTAAGAAAGGATTTTTGGAAATTCTGCCCCCAAGAGGGTAAAATAGGGGTCGAAATTTTGTATGAAAGTCTGTCAGTTTTGAAGTTAGGATCTTCAAATTTTGTATTTAGGCTGACAATTGAAAATTAATAGTTACATGTGTCAGCGTTATTGACAATTCCACTCCCGAAAGGGTGAAAAGGGGATGAAATGATGTATCTGGAAAGTCCTACATTTTAAAAGAAAAACTCACTAAATTTATTATTGAGGCTTATGGTTGGAAAGTAAAACAAAAAAGCAACACATAATTCGTATTTTTTTTTCGAAAATCAACCTCTTAGAGGTTAAATGGGATAAATAAACCTGAAAATCGATATGGATGTCGTTATTTAGGTTGATGTCGATTCCAAAAATGACATTTCTTTTTAAGTTCAACATGGTGGACATGACTAAACATATAGGTTGAAATAGGGGTTGACATTTTGTATGAAGAAATAATGTTAAATAGACATTTCGACTTGAAACTTTGAAGGAGTACTCCTAAAAAGCAAATAAGCCCATTGATTTTCAACCTCTGATACCCCCGATTCACCACTACGTCCACTACTGATAGGGCTCTAATTTTTGTCATGTTCACCGTGTTGGACTTCAAAATAAATGCTATTTTTGCAATCAACATCCAGTAAATCCTCAAAAACGACAGCCATATAAATTTTGAGGTTTATATACTTCATTTACCCCCTACGGAGTTGATTTTCAAAAAAATACGAAAATTTATTTTAAGTCAAACATGGTGAACATGACAAAAATTAGAACCCTATCTGTAGTGGCGAATCGGGGGTATCAGAGGTTGACAATCAATGAGTTGGCCCGCCTTCTTACGCTGCTTATACTATACTGCCATTCCTCAGACGTCATTATTATTTTAGACTGATTGATTGATTGGGAACGGGAACGGGAACGAAAATGGGATACTAATATCTCTGGATCCAATTCTGAATATTATAAACTGCGCTGCTTAGCGCGCTGCCTCGCGAGGCTGGACGTTTGCCGCACGGCCCTCGCATGAGGCTGCTTGCTTGGTGGGAACCCGCCTAATCACGTAAAAACGGCTGATCATAATTTAATGAAATAAAACATACAATACTTTTATCCTGGTTTAAGCTTCTCTAAGGATTTTTATCGAATGTCCACGCGGACGAAGTCGCGGGCGGAAGCTAGTACATTAATAAACGTATAGGTTATAGAAAAAAACTACTACACAGGAGGAAATCGAACCCTTTGTGCCTTCAATTTCCGGACCGCTGAGCTACATTAGAAGATTCGTTTGAATTTTCCATTAGCAACTTTTTACTTTTTTGCTGTAAGTCAGTTTTTGGAACTGCAATGCCATAAAGTCACTTGCGGATATAATTTTACACCGTTCTCATTGAATACGTTTTTTTCAACGATTAAGAAAACTCATAATAGAACTTTTCGCGGACTTTAAGACTAAAAAATGTCACCTAGACAACTCTCCCTAACATTTACTTAATCCTACATCGGTATTGGTGCTAACGACTCAGTGCTGATTTTGGATTCAGTTCTTACGAAAACGCCTTACAGAATGTAGCAGCTGGTTTCGCAAGTATTTGTAGGATCGGTGACCATTTCCGACCTATCAGGTACTTTATTACTTCCAACACTTTACAGACTAGTTTCGCAGGTTTCTTAGAAGTTGCCGCTGTTACAATTTCATATACAAATTCTGTACCATTTTTTAAATTAAACCAGACGATAGAAACTACCCATAACAAGTGATCCAGGCGTTAAATTAAAAATTCAGCTATGTTCAAGTATTTGTTGGAATTCCTCAGGAATAACTAAAATCTTAGGCTACAGGAAACTGCCTTTCTATTGTCTAACTTCAAAATCTATCGCAATCGCTTTCAGGATGTAATCCATTGAAGTTTCCTTTTGGCACAAATAAAAACTTACCAAAGAAATGCAGCAATGTGTCACATCCATCTGTCAAACGAAAGCGATTGCGATAGATTTTTAAAATTAGACAATTAGCCCCCCGATCGATCAACAAAACGAAGTTCATCGAAGTACCAAAAGATACTTTCGTTTATTATCATTTCGTAGTAGATTCCCTAGTCGGAATGTATTCAAAAGGGCTTGCAATTGAAATACAAGCAAATAATAAATAATCGCTGGCGTATACTTGTAGGATAGGAACAGTAGTTTCGTGTGCCTGCATAAACCGTGTCTTGCAAAACTCAGTTATATGGGCGGGCTATGGGAGATTGAGCGATGAGCCATGCGTGAGCGTGCACCATTATTGCTTGGAAAATTATACCTTTGCAGGGCTGTCTACACAATACAAGTTGACCTACGGATATATAAATATTGGCATTTTCGTTATTTCTTACCTATTTCTGATATAAATCAACATATTACACAAAAGGACCTTGAATCGGTGTTCGGATCGGTGTTAGTATCGGGTTCTGTCTGATTGAATTTTACCAACAAAAACAAATACGAACATACCTAGAATCACCTCATTTTTTGAAGTCGGTTAACAAATTACTAAGTTTTTTTTTTCAAAGTATAGCACTTTACAACAGCTCGCATCCACGTCATTTATAAAGGCTGTAGTGATATTTGTGTAAGTAAACCACTTCCTCAGTGATTGAGGATTCCGGGTTCAGTGCGCTTCTACCTTCGGCTTTATCACTAGGTGATAAAAAAACCAAGCACTAGCTCGTTGTGAAAAAAAAAAACAATTAAAATCTTGCTGGCATTGGCAACCATACGTCAACGAAATAAGACATTAGCCAATGTTGCGTCGTTCAGTCAAATGTCTGTGATTTGCGGTCGGCCGTCGCGTCGGTCTAATGGAAGTGGAATGGAAACGCACTCTTGTCATTTTCCAACGAGTTTCCTAACGCCGCCATACGGTGATCCTTGCTGGATAGGTCGGAAATCGAATATGGCATATGAGTTGCGAAATGCCCATTGGTAAAAGGAACCTGTTTAAAGGGTTTTGAACTCTGAACTGCGAGATAGCGTTTCATTAGCAAAGCTTTTGATCTTGCAACAATAAAAATACCAAAGTAAAAAAATTACTAATATTATAATTTTTATTAGGCAACAATGCTAATTTAATTATCAACCAACAATATTTTAGTGATGCTGTAGGTTCTGACTTCTGCTGAGGTTACCTAATTGATTATGTGTGAAACAAAAAGCAGACAATAATATTCGTTTTGAATAACAAGAACCAACCTACTTACGTCATAAAAATTAGCAAGCTAATGACAAAATAAATAACATTGGAAGGACATACGTAAGGAGTTAGAACTTAAAACATTTTGACATTTACAAGTGAAGATTACAGCATAATCGCAAAATTACTTTTTGTGATTATGCTGAATTTTATTTAGGAAAAGAAACACAAGATTTACTGGCTAACTGGTAAGAAAGAATGGGTTATTTTATTATTCACTAGCGGCCGCCCGCGACTTCGTCTGCGTGGAAAGGTTTTTTTCTATTCCTCGGGAACTGTCCTTTTTTGGGGATAAAAGGTACCCTATGTCCTTTTCTGTACCCCTGACAACGTGTATGCAAAATTTCATGATGATCGTTTCAGTAGTTAGGATGTGAAGGCGTAACAAACAAACAAACGGACTTTCGCATTTATAATATCAGTAAGGATTCATTTTATTCGAAACCTACACAGTTTGCATGGTTTTTTATCGGAGTGTGGAGATTAATTAATTACTTATGTTCCTAATTCCTAAAGGCAACTTTTAACAGTATGTATTGCAAGCTACTGTCTGACAGACTGTCGGGCACTTTTTGCAGCACGTTTAGTACTAGTCGCTCGGTTACTCAGTAACCTACCTCGCCATCCCTAACAGCTTGCTCGTGTTGTGCCACACTCCACAAAAGCAGCGGCACCGAGCAGCCAGGACAGCGGCGGACGCCAGTAGGAGCTTCAGTATCACAGCAATATGCCCAGGATCAATATTTCCAAGTGTTTTACAGGATAAAACGCTGTCACAAGTGTGATATATTTTTGTAATAGCAACACTACCGACCCAGACAGTCGGTGTAAATGTGTGTTCTGTGGATTTTTCTACTCTGTGCATTATTCGCTATGGTCTTGCAGAAAACAGAAATATACGATTTCATGGTGTGAATAAATTGGTTTCATTGATCGCTGAAATAAAAGGTAAACCCGCAAGAATCCACGGACATCTTAACAAGTAAGCCACACCTCGCCGTCCCTAACAGCTTGCGCGTGTTGTGCCGCGCTCCGCAACAGCAGCGGCCTGGGCGGCGGCACCACGCAACCAGAACAGCGTCGGGCGCCAGCTGGAGTTTCAGTACGCAGCACTATGTCCAGGATCAACATTTCCAAGTTTCTTACAAATAAATGGCAAATGCCAAATGCTTTTACAAGTAGGCCATAACTCGCCTTCCCTTAAAGCTTGCGCGTGTTGCGCCGCGCTCCGCAACAGCAACGGCTTGGGCGGCGGCACCACGCAGCTATGACAGCATCGGAAGCCACATGGAGTTTCAGTACGCAGCCTATGTCCATGATCAGCACTTCCAAGTGTCTTACAGGACAAAAAGCTGTCACAAGAAGGCCATACCTCACCGTCCCTAACGGCTTGCGCGTGTTGTGCCGCACTCCACAAAGGCAGCGACACCAAGCAGCCAGGACAGCGGCGGGCGCCAGTAGGAGCTTCAGTATTCACAGCAATATGCCCAGGATCAACATTTCCAAGTGTTTTAGTAGGCCATACCTCGCCATCCCTAACATCTTGCGCGTGTTGCGTCGTGCTCCGCAACAGCAACAGCTTGCGCGGCGGCACCACGCAGCCAGGACAGCGGCGGGCGTCAGCAGGAACTTCAGTATGCAGCACTATATCCAGGATTAACATTTCCAAGTATATTATAGGACAAAACGCTGTCATAAGTAGGCCATACCTCGCCGTCCCTAACAGCTTGCGCGTGTTGTGTCGCGCTCCGCAACAGCAACGGCTTGGGCGGCGGCACGGCGCGCCGGTCGCGCGCGCGCAGCCAGAACAGCGGCGCCAGCAGGAGGTTCAGTATCCGCAACACTATTCCCAGGATCAGCACCCCCACCTCCATGCTGCAAACATAAAAACTCTTTGGAACAAACACTTTTTGGGAAAACGATAAAGTTATAATGGCCAAGGCTAACTAGGTAACTTCCGCCCTACTCAAATGGCCATTCCAATAAAATTAACGCTAGTAGAGTAGAATAACAATGTATGGGAATAACACAAGTTAACGCTTAGCTCCTGTCAATGCCGTACATTGTCATTCTACTCTACTAACATTAATTTTAGTAGAATGACCACTGAGTAGGCTCTCTGGGTCTATTTTTACGTCAGCTTCACGACCGCCTTTGATGAAGAGATAATGTCACCATTCCATGTATGGTTAAGCATTTTGTGATGTGGTCAGTTTTAGAATTCAGCTTGATAATTTACGGATACGAGATAATAAAGAGCCCGTTTGGTTGCATGTAAATCTAAATTCTGATTAAGTACGAAGAAGACAATTAAATAGAAGAGGACAGGGGCTTTGCTGGAGTTAATAATATGATGAATAAAATCTTCACTCCTATCAACATAAAAACATAAAAAAAACCGGTCAAGAGCGAGTCGGACTCGCGCACCGAGGGTTCCGTACAATCATAAATATACTTGGACATGTTATTTTAGGACAGTCTTTAAAAAAGTAGGATAAACGGCAGACAGGTGGAAGGGCGAACAGGCGGACAGTTAATTTACAAATGCTGCTTATGGTGACTGAAAAACGTTTCAGCCACTCCACATTGCAAAATGTTTATATTACTAGTCCATCAGCCATTTTAATGTCCCCACTGCTGGGGCACAGGCCTTCCTTATGGGTGGATAAGGAGGACGGGCCATAACCCACCACGCGGGCCCAATGCGGATTGGTGGGTGTTAACGACTGCAAATGCAGCCGGGACCAACGGCTTAACGTGCCTTCCGAAGCACGGTGGAGCTCGAGATAATAAATTTTTGGTCACCCATCCCATGACCGAACCTTGCGAACGTTGCTTAACATCCGCAATGTCTGGTCCAGGCGCTAAACCACTTAATATGTGGATAATGAGGGTGGTTCACTGTTAGTGACATTGTTTGAATGGTTGAAATTATTTATTCTCTATGTCCCTTAATATCATTAGCAGCTTATAACTTTTTTGTTAGTCAGATTTTTTTTAACATTAATTTGGAAAAGACATCGTTAATAGATTATCAATAATTTAGTAAAGTATACTTTTCTGTTGTCTTATGTATCATCATTATTATCATTTTTTATCATAGTTTGGGACTAAGATATTGGTGTTTATAGCTCAAAAAGGATTAATAATACAACAGAATCAGATAAAAGTATTTTAGCTACCACAAAATTATGTCATATGAAACAAATACACCTAGCTGTATGATATTCCTCAAATATTTTTGTATTCTTCCACACCCAGATCCGGCGGACTGTGACTAACGCGTGCAAACGCGTATTCTTGCGCCGTTGTTGCAACTAACCGTTTCAAAGTTATGCATTGCACCCTTTTGCTGATATAGCTGCTCAAACTTGCCTTGTTCAAAGGAAAAATGTCCATTTATGATTATTTGTAGCGTGCGCTTAACCTGAAATGTGATAAAAGACGCAACTTTGAGTCAAGATTTGGTCTGATAAAAATAAACAAGAATTAGCATCCTCCCCACCATGCCACCACTAGTACGCCTGTTGCCTTTATAAAGAGCGCGCGTGCGGCAAACGAGTCATTTGCTCGCTGGCGCTCGGATCGTGCACATCGCTCTCGTCGTGACCTGTTTGTTCCCGGGTTGAGTGGTATCGTTAAACCATTGTTTAAATTACTTAGAATCAGTCCAAATTTTTAGTTTGTGTAAAAGTTGGTGTTTTGTTTCTAATAAATTGTGTTTGATTTGATAAATTGGAATTAAATAGTTGTTATCCGTAATTTCAGTTTTTTTTAAGAATTTTCACTTCTGGATCCTAAATTCAGAAGTGGGATTACTTAAGCATCCATACCCATTTTTCGTTACGCTTTGCCATTAAGATTTTTTAGATAAAAACAAAACACCAAATTTTAACTTATTTTGTGGTCGTTTTAATTTGCTTACGTTACGTGTTTTTACTTGTTTGTTCACTGTGAATTGCAATTATGTCCGATAGATCACGGACACCACATAACAGGTCGCGTCGTCGCGATGATGGCACACGTAGCTCTCGCAGTAGGTCGCGTAGACGGAGTCATGACCGTAGTACGCGTAGGCAAAGTCATGACCGTAGGTCGCGCAACCGTACACGAACACCGTCTGCGTCTGGCGACGTTAATTCTGTTGTGCAGCAGGCCTTGCACTCGATATTAACGCGATTGAATGCACTCGAAAACAATAATCCCGTAATATCTAATGCTGTTAATAACGAGCGCATGGAACAGAGTCAGTCGGTGATTACATCTAACCAAAATCCGTCCGAGATGGCTGATGCTAGGGCGGTTCCCATAAGGCCCCAATTTGACAATATTGAGATTAGAAATCACATTTTGGAGTCGGCACAACCATTAAGCACCCCCAACTTACATACGCCTGAAATATTATCGACACCCCAGACCAGTAATAACACTTTACAATCTCAACATAATCGTGAGTCTGAAATGTCAGAGTCTACCCGTCTCTTAGCCGAGGCGATTCGATCACTAAACCCCTCCAGATCTCTTAATTATTTTGTGTCTAATTTTGATCCCGCCATGCACGACATCGAAGCATGGTGCGAAGAGGTAGATAGGGCTAGGCTTGCGAATAACTGGCAGGATTCCGAGTGCCTGTCTCGCGTATCGAACTGTCTCAAGGGTGACGCGCGTACTTGGCTTAATGAGTGGGTAACGAGTGACCGCACCTGGTCAAACTTTGTTCGCGAATTCAAACCGTTATGTCCACGAAAATTGGACTATGCCAATATTCTTTATGAGACAATGAACACTACCTCCGATAAGTTTTCATCATACTCCGAGTACGCGCGCCGCACCTTATTACGCTTGCGAATTGTGAAGGGCCTCAGCGCCGAGCTTATGGTGCTGATCATTATTAGAGGCATAACTGACCCCCAAGTCCGAGCGGCAGCAGCGAATGCGAAATTGACTACTGAAGACATCGTGTCTTTTCTTTCTATCTACGCCAAGCCCGTCCGCAGCAAACAAGATTTTAGATCGATGCAAAATAGGAAACGTACTTTACCCAACCCTGCTTACAGTAATATGAAATGTTTCGGCTGCGGGCGGACTGGGCATAAACAGGTGAACTGTCCAGTTAAAAGTAAATCTGATACTCAATCGGTTAAGCGTTCGGCTTCTAGTTCAGAGGCAGGTCCCAGTAGTCAAGCGAGTAGCGCGTCGTGTAACTTTTGTAAAAAGCCTGGCCATAGCGAAGACGTTTGTTTTGCTAAAGAAAGATCGCAGCCACGTAATAAACGGAACGTCAACCTGTGCTCCGAACCGTCAGATAGTTTTAGGAATAGTGATATTACGACAGCAGTTATTCAGGGTATTCCTGTCGACGTGCTTATTGATAGTGGCGCATTGAATGTTTCATTAATTTCTGCTGATATTTTAAAACATTTTTCTTACATCAAACAGCCTACCAAGTGCACGTTGAAGGGAATAACCGATAACATCATAGAAGCTGACTCGTTCGTATCATTGACCATCGAATTCGAAGGTCTTTCAATTGAGGCGGATTTCGTTGTGGTACCTGGATCGCGCATGAACTTCCCTATCATAGTAGGCACGGATATCCTCAACCGCGAGGGCGTTACCTATGTACGCACTAAGGACAAGCAATATTTGACGCGAACTTTAGTGAACACCATGTCTCAGGTTAGCGCCGTTACGGTTGACGAATCCGTTACTATTAACACTCCTCTTGAAGGAGAGCAACGTAAGTCCGTGCTGAAAGTGATTGGCGAGTTTTCAAAGTTCTTCATTTCTGGCACCGCAACGACCACTGTTAATACGGGTAAAATGTTTATCAAGGTCACGGATGATACCCCAGTTGCTTATCGTCCTTACAGACTTTCTCATAATGAAAAACTTAAAGTTAGACAGATTATTAAGGACCTTAAGGACAAGGGTATCATCCGCGACTCGAATTCAGAGTATGCTAGTCCTATCATCCTTGTAAAAAAGAAGGATGGTAGTGACCGCATGTGTGTCGATTATCGTGCGCTGAATAGATTGACTGTGAGGGACCGTTACCCGTTGCCATTGATCGATGATCATGTGGATCGCCTGGGCAATTTTAAGTTCTTTTCGAGCCTCGACATGGCAACGGGCTTTCACCAGATCCCTTTGGCTGAGCAGTCAATTCACAAAACGGCGTTCGTCACTCCAGAAGGGCATTTTGAATATCTCAGAATGCCCTACGGTTTGACGAACTCACCCATCGTTTACCAGCGCATTATAAACGACACACTTCGCAAGCATATTGAGGCGGGTAATGTTCTCGTATACGTCGATGACGTACTTATTATGAGCAAAACAATTGATGAAGGTATCAAGGCCTTGCGAGAGGTTTTGAAGACCCTAACTGATGCTGGCTTTTCTATAAACTTACGCAAATGTACCTTTCTCTCTACGGAGGTTGAGTACCTAGGACGTGTAGTGAGCCAGGGTCAGGTGAGGCCGAGTCCAAGGAAGGTCGAAGCACTGGTTAATGCCCCGGTTCCTAGCAATGTCAAGCAGGTTAGACAGTTTTTGGGTTTGGCCGGATACTTCCGCCGTTATATTGAAGGTTATGCGACTAAGACTGCTTGCGTTTCGCGTTTAACCAAAAAGGATATTAAATTTTGCTGGGGACCGGAGCAAGAACGGGTTCGAAACGAAATAATAACTCTGTTAACGAGCGAGCCCGTTCTTTCTATCTTCGACCCTCTCCTTGCAACAGAGGTGCACACCGATGCCAGTAGCATCGGCCTGGGTGCTGTTCTGATGCAGACTCGGGCGGATGGATCCAAACACGTCATAGGATACTTTAGTAAGACCACACAGGGCGCCGAAAGCAGGTACCACTCCTATGAGTTGGAGACTTTGGCGGTCGTGAGAGCATTACAGCATTTTCGCCATTATTTAATCGGCTTGACGTTTAAAATAGTAACCGACTGTAATGCTCTCAAGGCCACCGAAAAGAAAAAGGACCTGCTTCCGCGCGTCGCCCGTTGGTGGGTCTATCTACAAGACTTCTCATTTAGTATCGAGTACCGAAAAGGCATAATGATGTCTCATGCCGACTACCTTAGCAGAAATCCATCCGCCCAAGTCTGCCAAATCACAAAGCCTCGTAATTGGGCTCAGATAGCTCAATCTGCCGATAGCGAGACCCAAAGTCTCATACAGAAGGTACGCGATGGGGAGCTGGACTCTAGGCAGTATGTGCTAATGAATGACATCTTGTACTATTGTCATGGGCGCGTTGGGGAAGAGCCAAAACTTTTGTGTTTTATTCCTAAGGGGCATAGGTTAAGCTTATTAAGAATTTTCCACGACGAGCATGAGCACATTGGGGCCGATAAAACCGTAGATTTAATTCTAAAACATTTTTGGTTCCCCGGGCTTCGTCACTTTGTGGCTAAATACATATCTCACTGTCTTGTGTGCATATCGAAAAAGCGAGTGCCTAGAGCAGCTCACCAACCCATATCCTCCTGGGAGAAACCTACCTCACCGTTTGATACCCTGCACTTAGATGCATTGGGTCCCCTGCCTGAGTCTGGAGGTTATAAGTTCGTCCTTTTAATCGTGGACGCGTTTTCGAAATTCTGCCTACTTTATCCGATCTTTCGACAAGACGCGGGTGAATTAAAACGCACTTTTAATAACGCAATTTCTTTATTTGGCGTCCCAAAACTTATTATAACTGACCGTGGGCGAATGTTCGAATCCTCCGACTTTAGATCATTCATTTCTGAACTTGGGTGTGATATCCATTATATCACCCCAGAAATGCACAATTCGAATGGTCAAGTCGAACGTTATGTTAGGACCGTCTTAAATATGATAAGAATCGAAGCGAATCATAAGGGTGCCTCCTGGTCAGAACAACTGTGGAAACTTCAGCTGGTCATCAATATGACAAAACAGAAGACAACGCAAGTCTCTCCCATCAACCTTCTGGTGGGTATCGATGTGGCGACTCCACTCATTCGATCCCTTATTCGAGACGTTGCTGTCGAAAACCTTCAAAATCGAGAGGCTTGGCGGGAAACTTGCAGAACCAAGGCAAGTGAGTTGCTGAAGAAAAATCAAGCACAACAAGATACTCGCGTTAACCAACAGCGACGAGCACCTCGCAAATTTACTCCTAACGATATGGTGTTTGTGATTAAGTATTCACAGGCAACAGGCAAGCTGGACCCTGGCATGCGTGGGCCCTATCGGGTCGTGAGGTGCCTACCAAGCGACCGATACGAGCTGAGACTGCTGAGCGGGTCTTATGGGAAGACCACGCAGGCTGCAGCTCAATACATGGTGCCCTGGCGTGGAGAGTGGTGCCCTGATTCTTGCGCTGCTTTCTTCGAGCGTAAGTTGAACAGCACATCATAGTGCGCGATCGTAGTTTAACTTGCCATAACTTATGTCCCCTCACGTAAGTATCTGTCAAACGAAACTAGCAGTTTACATTAAATTAGGTAGGCTAGGTAACACAGTCATACACATTCACACTATTCACATTTTCTCTCATCTTACTTTTTACCCCTTTATTAATTCTAAAACCAGCTGACGTGGCAAGTTGAACTATTATCAGTGCACTTTGGTGTTTGCACGTAGACACGCAGACTCGATGCCTCTGTCTTGTGTAAAAGACATGCGGACTCGATGCCTCTGTCTTGTGTAAAGACATGCGGACTCGATGCCTCTGTCTTGTGAAAGGGCATGCGGACTGGATGCCTCTGCCTCATGTAAAGACATGCGGACTCAAAGCCTCTGTCTTGGGGTGACCGTCCTTTGCACCCTGTTGAAAGTAACAAACGAGAGCTCTCAAACTTACCTATGTTATAACGTTTTTATTTTTTATTTAGTTTGCTTTTAAATTTGTTGTATGTAAGGGATGAATGAATGAGTTATGTACTTCATTTACTGTGAAAATGATACACATGTGCGTTATAACGTTTAATAACAGAAAACATTTATTACAGATAACGAATTAAACGATTCCGATGTAAGGATGGAATCAGCACCGCAGGAAACCGACGACGACCCTGTTGCCGGACCGTCGTCATGGGCACCACATGGCAGATCATCAATGCCAAGTATGCCGCAGCTAGACATGGTCGAAGACGCCGTCGTCGAGGACGACTCCACGTCAGGAGAGGCCGAATTAGCATCCTCCCCACCATGCCACCACTAGTACGCCTGTTGCCTTTATAAAGAGCGCGCGTGCGGCAAACGAGTCATTTGCTCGCTGGCGCTCGGATCGTGCACATCGCTCTCGTCGTGACCTGTTTGTTCCCGGGTTGAGTGGTATCGTTAAACCATTGTTTAAATTACTTAGAATCAGTCCAAATTTTTAGTTTGTGTAAAAGTTGGTGTTTTGTTTCTAATAAATTGTGTTTGATTTGATAAATTGGAATTAAATAGTTGTTATCCGTAATTTCAGTTTTTTTTAAGAATTTTCACTTCTGGATCCTAAATCAAGTATATTTTATCAGCTCAACAGCTATTTATTTTGACAAAGTTACCGTTACATCTTCTTATTGTAAAAAACATGTGCGCTATTTGCACTTTTAAATCGGCTAATAAAAGTCAATATTTCATTTCTCAAACGAAATACAACCAGTTACATCTGGCCATGGTTATCTGTGAAGATTTTTTTTCTTCCCATATAACCGGTTATCTCTTAGGTTAGTTATCCGTGAGGAAAATTTATTCCTAAGAGATAACTGGTTATCTCCGAAGAATATATTTTCCTCTCAGATAACTGTGAGAATTAAATATTTCATGATTAGAACATGTTCGGCATTAGGGGTTATTTTGTGGTCACTTGTTGTGGAACTTTATTAATAAAGGCTATGCCTTTCCCCATAAATGAACCTCTAGTTTTTGCAAGCCTAAATCTTGGAACGGCAAGTTTATCTTTATTTCTTGTATTAAACTGGTGAATATTGCTGTTCTTAGCAAATGAATCATAGTGTTTCCTTACATAAACTAAATTTTCATAAATGTATTGGCCTGCCAAAGTTAAAATATTTATTTCTTTGAACAATTCTCTCAAGGTATCTCTTCGCCGTAGATTGTATATGGCGCGAACAGCTCTTTTTTGGAGTACAAAAATATCTTCAATACTGGCAGCTGAGCCCCACAATAGCAGTCCATATGACATTACACTATGAAAATAACTAAAGTATACTAACCTTGCCGTTTCAATATCAGTTAAAAGCCTTATTTTCTTAACAGGGACCAACGGCTTAACGTGCCTTCCGAAGCACGGTGGAGCTCGAGATAATAAATTTTTGGTCACCCATCCCATGACCGAACCTTGCGAACGTTGCTTAACATCCGCAATGTCTGGTCCAGGCGCTAAACCACTGCGCCACCGAGCTCCTCGTTATTATTATATTACTATATAGTAATATATATAATTACTTAGTAAAGTATGAATTTATTCTTCGTTTATTCGTACGGCAAATAGTAGGTAATTATATTTGAACCAGCCACCAATTTATTATTGTAGTGTTAGGTTGCGCCATCTCTTGACCCATAGTGGAACTACTTTTTGCCCTTAGGTTAGCATGCTTAGGACAGCGCCATCTGTTGACTGGTAGTGAAACTAAAAAAAAAGGTTTGTTTTTTTGAATTTCTAAAAAAGTGTGTTATATTGAGACATCGTTTTATTTTTCCTGTAATCTTTACATAAACTACTATCACATAGAATTATTTCAGATTTTTCTCTTTGCAAACTTCGGAGATAAGGGGGGGGGGGAACGGTATTTTTTTACATTTTTCATCATAAGTCGAAAACTATGCGGCCTAAGAAAAAAAAATGTTTTAAAATGTGCAAACAGCGCTCTTTCATATGATACCCCACATGCCCTAATCACCTCACTTAAAATTTTTAAGACCCCTTTTCAGTCCCTGTTGTAAAAAAAATATTAATTTTATTATTTCTTTCTTATTTGCAAAATAGTTGGGCAAATATCATCTAAAACTATTCCAAATTTCAAGTTGATACCATTAGTAGTTCTCGAGATATCCAGCTGTGACAGACAGACAGACAGACAGACTGAGTCACACCATAAGGGTTCCTTTTTTACCATTTTGGTACGGAACCCTAAAAACCTTTTAACGTAGCACTGGCGTCTCACGCTTACTTGTGTACAGTAACCTCGAAACATGCAAAAGCGTTAAATTATGCGTGTTAAGCCTGAGCGCTAGAGTCAAATGTATAAAAGGTTAGATACTGTGTAAATATTTTTCCACCTGGTGGGTGGAAAAATATTTACACGAGAGCGAGAGTAGATCAGTGAAACTTTTCTATTGAAAAATGCACAAGGGAAAATTTAAATTTTGTCTCCTCAGACACAGCACAGAATTAATAACACAAGTCGTCCGACGCGTCTCCATGCCATAAGCAAAAATCAAGTAATAACAGATCAGGAGTTCTGTCAGAGTATAGCTTTCTTTCTGGTATAACTAAGAAGACCAGAGTCTTGTCAGAATATAGCTTTCTAACACTGGTATACTTATGTTTCATTTTTTGACAAAGAAAAATAAAAAATGGTAGGACGGTAGTGATGGTAATATGCCAGCCATCACAGCAACAGCACAGAATACAGTGATATTCTCATCATACTGCCTTCAGCTTGCAGAGAATTATAATTATTGTTACTTATAATGTTGGGAGTGCTTCTCAAGTATAAGTAGGCAGTTTGGATTGAGTCATCGAGTGTTTAAAGTCTGTCCTAGGAGATTGCAAACCGCTAGGGACAAGTGCGTGACGTGACCTTTTGCTGCAAACCTAACTTAGGGTTGTGAGAAATAAGAATATCAAACCTAATAAGAATCAATCCAGCCAACATTCCGATATTTGTTGATTTTTGATCTGAAAATTATATGGTCAAATGGCACTGTTTTTTTTATTAAGTATTAGAATTACGTGTGATTTTTTTTATTTCACAGATTTTACGATCTCTCTTGGCGGGGTGCCGTGCATTGGTGCCGTTTCGTTTGTATTAACCACACAGTGGTATTAACTAAGTAGCGGGAAATTATGACTGTACCGAGAGTCTTCTACCTACGAATAAGAAAATCATGATAAATCCCAGTATTAATGGCAACCCTAAATAAACTTGCGTGAGGCTCAAGCATGCTATGTATTTTACTATGCCGGTTACCTGTATGTCTGCTGATAGCATTTACCCATAGGACGGGTAGTTTCAAAAGCATCTGTTTCAACATTACTTGGTTAATAATTGATATGTATACCTGCCGAGTATGGAAACTTATGTGATTGCTTTGACTGCAATTTATTGCCAACGGGTTATGACGTAAACTTTGAGTTGCAACTGTGATAAGTAATTCGCCTCTGTGGTCTAGTGGTTCGCCTATCCGTGTAAGTTCCGGGTTCGATTCCGAGAAGGAGGGCACAATTTGTACTCGGTTTGTTTGGTGGTAGGGCTTATTTCAAGTCCGCCTGGCTAGCTACCACCATCATACCTAAGTCTGACGCCATAACAACAATTTTTGCTGTTTAGTAAGAACTATGTGACAACTATCTTACTATCTGGGACCTATTATCGTCACTGCACACGGGGACAGACTTCTATGAAAATATGACGATAGGAATGACGGCGCGGTGTTCAAAACACCTGTGGATTTAACGTGGACGAGCAGGAAGGAGCATCGCAGAGCGAAGGCGGCAGATTTGATTTTGTTAATTTATGATAGTAAGTTACTTTTACAAAAAACCGGAGATATTATTGTGTCCCGGGAGCTCGGGAGGTTAACCATTATTACAGGAATCTCCCGGGATTCCGGAGGGTTGGCAACCCTAGGTAATATAGCCAGTTCCTCAGTGATGCGGATTCTAGATGTAGTGCGCATCATCTTCGGCCTTATCGTCACTTAACATCAAGTGAGGAGAAGGACAAGCACTATCGCGTTGTGCATAAAAAACTAAACTAAACAAAATCTGAAAGTAAAAAAATGTAGTTGATGAATTTTATTACATTTCTATAGCAGATTCTGAGGCTGTCTGTTGAATAAATTAACCGAGGCCGGCTCTGCACTGTACGTGAGTAATGGACGCAATTGTAAAATTATCCTAGATACCTACCGACGGATGCTAAAGCATGTCGAGGGACATAGCATGACCTACCAAATAAAAATCTTACGATAAAGCACGAAAAAACTCTTCTTATGAGCTTCATCATTGGCATGGTGATTATGACAAATGTTGATGCAAAAGTTTATACTTACCTACTTAGATCATGATCGATAACAAAAAAAACAATATCTGGGCGACTATTATTACTATTTA
Source organism: Agriphila geniculea (assembly GCA_943789525.1). Classification (NCBI taxonomy): domain Eukaryota; kingdom Metazoa; phylum Arthropoda; class Insecta; order Lepidoptera; family Crambidae; genus Agriphila; species Agriphila geniculea. The sequence goes on along the minus strand of OX038882.1, from coordinate 24,112,659 downwards.
TTAGAATTTGGTGGTGTTTAGGTGATAATCTACATTGTTATCTCTAACATATTTTTTTTTACCAGTCTAAAAACAATAAAAATTAAAAAATATACAGGGTCATTTTGAACTTACCATCCAAATTTTGAGGATGTGTTCAGTCCATGAAACTGAACAACTTTCTCTAAGGAACACATGGTCAAATATGTAAAATAAAAATCCACTCTCCATACAAATCAAAGAGATCACGTGATCAATTTAGTATGGGATCACCAAAATTTTTTGGCGAAATTTTTAAATTTTAAAATGTTTCTTAGAGAAAGTTGTTTAGTTTCATGGACTGGACACATCCTTAAAATTTGGATGGTAAGTTCAAAATGACCCGATATAATAAACTTATGTTCAAGTTTATATTTCATTTTTATTGTTTTTAGACAAGTTTAAAAGAATGTAGTAAAAAAAAACAAAAATAAGTCACCGAGCGGGATTCGAACCCGTAACACTCGTTTCTTGTCGTCCGCGTCTTAACCCGCTGCTGGACCAGACGGACAGTGGCCGGCAGGACGAAATTAGCGACTATATTCTGCGTCGAAAGAAAAACGCATGAAAACTCGAAAACACGCTTTTTCCCAAACATAAGACTAATCTAGATCGATTGTTTACCCACGAAAACCGCCATATACCAAATTTCAGCGAAATCGTTAGAGCCGTTTCCGAAATCACAGAAATAAATTTACTGACCGAGCGAGCACGAAGTGCGAGCGAAGCGTCTCTGCTTCAGCTTCGGCAAAAATTCTTTCGTATGTCCGGCTGTCTGTTCCCACCTACAGGTCCCATTTCTCAACCGATTCTCGTGCAATTTTGTGAGCAGGTTCGAAAATTATATATTTTTTTTACGTGCCAGTTTTTTGAAATTTTTCAAAATAGCGAAGATATGTTAAATCAAAATCATATACCCTCCGTTTTGGCTTCGCCGTAGTCGGGTAAAAATAGATTTCAGTCCGACTTTCCAGCTTTGCCTGTTCTCTTCTACAGGTCGCATTTTTCAACAGATTCTCGTGTAATTTTGTAAGCAGGTTCAATAATAATATAATTTTATCTTATTTTAGTCTGGCTTTCCGGCGCTGTCTGTTCTCCTCTACAGGTCGCATTTCTCAACCGATTCTCGTGAAATTTTGTGAGCAGGTTTGGATATGATATAGAATTTTTTTTCGAGCCAGTTTTTTTAAATTTTTCAAAATGGCGGAGATATGTTAAAAAAACATATTCCAGACCGTCTTTCCAGCGCTGTCTGTTCTTCTCTACAGGTCGCATTTCTCAACCGATTCTCGTGAAATTTTGTAAGCAAGTTTGAAAATTGTATGTAATTTTTTTGTCAAGCCATTTTTTTTAATGGCTGAGATATGTAAAAAAAATACTTATTTCAGTCCGGCTTTCTGGGCGCTGTCTGTTCTCGTCTACAGGTCGCATTTCTCAACCGATCCCGGTGAAAATATGTGATCCGGTTTGATAAATATATACAATTTTTTTATCAAGACAGTTTTTTGAAATTTATTAAAATGACGGAGATTTATGTAAAAAAACACATTTCAGTCCGACTTTCCGGGTTTTTCTTCTCCTCTACAGGTCACATTTCTCAACCGATTCTCGTGAAATTTTGTGAGCAGGTTTGATAATTATATATAACTGTTTAGTCAAGCCAGTTTTTCCAAATTTATCTAAAAATATTCACCCATTTCGAAAAGTAATCAAAATTAGAAGCACCGTCTAGCTGCGAATAACTCACGTACTGTGTGTTTTGAAAACTTCATGGCGACATTTTATTTTTGTACAATTTGAGCCACTTTTTATCGCGAGGTCTACAGCTCACGGAGCCACTAGTATATAATACAATAATTGCTCGTTTAAAGATATAAGATATTCTAAACTAGTCACTTTTACAAAATGCTTTATACAGTCATAACAGTCATCCCAACTAATATCATAATAAATGTAAAAGTAAGTTTGTTTTTTTGTAACGCCTTCGCGTCTTAACTTCTCAAGTTCTGAACCGATCTTCATGTAATGTTGCAAGTTGCATACCTACTTACCTACTCGTTGTCAGGGGTACATAAAAGGACATATATAGGGTAGCTTTCATCCAGAAAAAAGGTATTGTTCCTCAGGGATAGAAAAGATAGCTGTCCGTCCAAGCAGAGGAAATATAACAAATCGGGAGAAGAAAAAATACTTAAAGAATAAGAATAAGAATGTTTATTTGCATAATACTATGTACAGACAGAGTTAGAGGGTATTGTCAATGTGGATCAATAGTATTAAGTATACCTTATGAATGTAGGCATGCAAATATTTTTAGTGCTAGTATTTATTACAAATTATCAAGAGCGCAAAATAACAATAGAAAATTTATTGATGTCAAATAAGTGATTAATAGTACGTACAAAATTAATAAAAATAATAATATGAATGTTTTTTGGATTCTAGATACTCCTTGATTCAATAAAAGTAGTAAACGCAACTACAAATCCCAAAGTTTATTCTTCTCAGAAGTTTAGGAGCTTTTGTGCTTTTATCATAAAAGTTCCTACTTGAAATGAGAGCAATGGGCGATTTCTTTCAGAACTACTATCAATAACCGATTTCCACAATTTTAATATCAACCGCATTTTACTTAAGGCCCCTATCACCCTCAAGTGGCGCCCTCATCTTAGTTAAATTTATTGCTAGCTAAGTACATAATGTATCGTAAATTCATATGTACTTACAGATTGAAGATAAGGTTATTTAGTTTATTTACAAACAATAACCTCTGTGAAATTTAGTTCGTTGTAGTAGTATTTCGAAAAAGAGCAAAAAGTGGCCATTTTAGGCACTTTTGCTAACTACTATTACAACGAACTATATTTTACTAAGGTTATTGTTTGTAAATAAACTATAGAATCTTAGCTTCAAACTGTACGTGTGAATTAACAATACATTATGTACTTAGCGAGCAATAAATTTAACGAAGATGAGGGCGCCACTTGAGGGTGATAGTCGCCTTAAAAGCGAGATTTAAAGGCAAAAATTTTTTTTCTAATTACAACTTTACAGATCATTACTGCACTTCAATTATAATAAAACAAACAAAGTAAGATCCATTATAGTAAAAATAGTATTTTATTTTTATACCGACTTAGGTAGGTATGTACCATAGACATAGAAAAATTTCGCTACGCTCAAGTAGACGGACAATGGTGCGAGTGAGAAACCGATTCTTACGGCTTATGCGATGTGCGAGAAAGAGTTAAAAGAAAATGACAGCAGAACCTAGTTTGACTTCATTTATCGTCTGTTATCATCTTGGTGAAAAGCGTCCACACGATTATTTTGTAATTTTGACTGCGATCTGATCGGTTAGGCTCATAAAGCTATATAAATCAATAATGGTGTCGTGTTCTGTACTGAATTGTAATGTTACTTACGACAACAACCCAAATAAACACTCATTTCACAGGTAAATAAGATTGTACAAGTACCATTTTCATATTTCATATTTTAGTTGAATATATTCTTAAATACACTAAGTAATACACTAATATCATGCTATTAACCACCTATTTTCTAAATAAAGGCTGATTTCTAAACATTATGTGTTAGATAAAAAGATATTATGTCCGTGAACTTGAGAAAATAAGGCGTAGAGATTGATCAAAAATTATGATATTATCGATACTCATGTCGATGATTTCCAATATAAACTTATTTGTCTTTGTGAACACTGATAGCTTTATCTAAAGCTGCTTTTAACCGACAGTTTTCAAATGGTAAATTATACCTACTTAAGTACTGATTTAACAATATTTCCAGGTTTCCTGTAAATCCAGTGATTAAGTTACTGAATAAATGTCATAAATAGAATAGGCTGGGAGCCTCAAGGAGACTTGTAAGAAATTATTTAAATAAAATTGTTCATAATCTTGTTTGTTTTATTTATTAGAGCAATAATACATTATGGTTATCGACAATCTAAAATGGACTTCAGGGCATCCCTAAAGTTCACGCACACGTTTACAAATTTTCACACACTGGCTCATGTCACTTTTGGTGTCGCAGCCAAGCGAACTCTGTTCCTCTATTCCAGTGGAATATTAACTTTATGGTATGTACATACCTAGTTGCTTTTTTTTACTAAGTATTTGTTTTAGGAGCAACGTCACTCCGTTGGTTGTTTGTTCAGAAATTAGACTCTTGTAATGGATTACGCAGGAAACACTTTTAGTTAATGCAATGTGCAATATTTACAGAAAAAATATCAGTTAAAAAAGCTATAAATATAACACGAAACGTATAAATAAAATAAGTTTGCAGAAGAAAAGTTGACAGGCAGACACAAAAGGGTTGAAAATGGGTTTTCCGTCGCGTCATCATAAATTTATACGAGTTTCAGCTTGATAATAAAACTGAATTGAAGTATGTTTTACGTCAATACGTGGTCTGGGTCTGGGAGAGAAATACGACATAAATATACGAGTAAGACAACTAGAAAATTGAATTGACAGAATGTACTACATTACAGCAATGGCGCTATATCAAAAGGTTTTCTCACAGACATGAATAGTTGTCTCAAAAAACTTTTCCCATGTGATCTTTTTTCCTACAATAATAACAAGAGGTTTTACCTGACTGTTATGAATATCTAAAGGTGAAGATTCAAGAGTCTAGACGTGTTACAAAAAAACTCTTAAAAGTCAAATATGGTAGGTACACCATGAAAACCGTCACATTTTCTTTTTTTTTCTTTTATGATAAACTGCGTAGTGGCAGTCCTAGACCTAAATTTTTTCCCAATAATGGGATTGATTATCGGAAACAATAGGTGACAATAGTCTATTTTCGATTAGGGTTGTCAAAATAAAACACCCTGTATAGCCCAGTCAATACTGAAACTCTGAAAAACTTCACGTCGTACTCCACAGCGACTTTATATTTTCAGGTTCACGCAACCAGAGACCAAACTTACGAATATAATAATAGAAGGCAGTATTTTTCTCATAAGAAAAGAAAATTATGGATACCTACCAAGAACACACACCTCTTAACAAAATAATTTAACAGTGTTTATTTCACCTTATCATGTCTATAGAAAATTCGTAGATGTACTTAATGCAGGAAATTATTTGGTAAGTACTGAAGAAGAATATAAAGAGAAATAAATACAATAAAGAAATGAGATCTCATCAAAAACATAAAATGTAAAGAAAGTGAAATGTAATGCAAGTAAGACATGGTTATTTAAAAAATGCTTACATTTTTTGTCTTCTTTAACTGGGTAAAGCAGTGACACTGTGAGATTCCTATATCCCTTTTAAAATCTTTTTAGAAAATTATTTTGCGCGTCGCACATGCAAGAAACCAAAGTCGCGGGGGCGACTCGGCGAGACAGTACCGAGGAGACAACTGCAGACTGCTAACTTATCTGCCTAGAACAGTGGATCAACTTACTAGACAACAGCCTATCGATAGAACCAGTGGGGATGAAATGTGTTATCAATTCCGCACTAAAAGCTAAGGTATTAAACGCGTTTAAATTTTAAACTAAACAATAGGTGTATAAACACCTACCTTTTTCCGACGTTTCGACCGAGTTGCATCGTCCGTGGTCAGCCCGTGACCACGGCCTATGCAACGCGTTTAATACCTGTGTCTTAATCTAAATGCAACGCGAAAGTTAAAAGACTTAGAATAATTTAAAAGTGTATAGAAGCCAAAACACAAAAGTTGCACTTCAAAATGAACAATGGACACTATAGCCTCGAACGAAAATCTGATAGGAATTTTTAATATTTTTCAACACCTACTTACTACAATTTCTATAGACACTTGACACTTGATAGTAAAAGTACCTACATACACTATTTCTTTCTTTGCTTTAAAAATCTTTGCCTGGAAAAACCTCGGAAAAGCGTTCGAAGGAGCCGAGTCGAAAAATTTCAAAAATGAGCTTTTTCTTCGATTGGTTCAAAACCATAGAAATAGAATGTCAAAGAACAACAAAGTCAATAAACAGGTGATCCGAAAACCAATCCATACATTTTATATGAGATACGTAAAATATGACTTAGATTCATAAAATATGACTATATTATGGCAAAGGAAGTTAACAAACTATGTTCCATACTGTTTTCTTTGTCGATAAACGAATAAATGTAGCGAAATTTGGTTTTAGAGAAATGTGTGGCAATATCTTATTTACCTTTGAAAAGTGTGATTACTTGGATTGTTTCTTTATGACAGATCACAATTACTTAGAGCAGAAGATATCATAGCTCCACGATACCTTTATTTTAAATTCTAATTAAGATTAAAAAATATTTTAAGCAAACTGTGATTGCTCATTTGCTAGGCGGGACGCTAGGGGCTCTTACTGTAAAAAATGTTGGCACATGTCACTCGATCCTTTGTCTCTGTTTTACATAGACCGTGTCCGTATGATGTTAACTTCTCTTTTCCACGCTTTGTTGGTCTTCTTGAGCGCAGCGAAAATTTTTCTATGTCTATGTTCAAAACAATAATACTATGTGCCAATTTTTTGACTCATCTCTTTTTTCCTTGACAGCACAATAATTAACAGGTGTTCTCAGAAATGAATCCGTTCCAATTCAGACATAACGCTAATGTCACGTACCTATATCAATAGATTTTCGAATAATCGCCAGATAATAAAATATAAGCATCCATGACTTTGAATTCTTGACCGCAAGCGAGATATTCATGTCCATTCAAATTAAACCTGACTCTATGAAACACGTAAAACTTTGATTATTATTTGTAGCACAACTTAATTGTTTTTTTTTAATGTTAAAGTTGAAGACTTCGAGTTCACTAGTCTCGGAATTATCAGAGAGCCATTCCCGAGGTCGTTGGTGCGATAAACGACCTCTATCATGGTCGCAGACAAGACTGTAAGTTCGATCCCGCTAGGGGCAGAATTATAATAAAATCCCTTCAATTCTGATTGTTTACAACGAATTGGGTTTGACTTTACAAGTTTTTTACGGTTTCGTATAATTTTAAAAGCGAAACATTTAAATTTTAAATGTTTCACTTTCACCTTTTATACCTATTTTAAACTTTAAAGGATCATCTGTCCGTCTGTCAAGACTATGGTCAAGACCATTTTTCTCAGGAACACGTCGACGTATTGTATCGAAAATTTGAAATAGGTACTACCTAGTTTATAGTCCTTTAAAATAAAGCAAATTAATCTATAGGTACTTACAGCCATTTATTTATGTTGCATATTGCTACTAAAAAAGACCCACACTAATTCAAAATCATGAAATTTGGCAGGAAACATGTACCTACGGAAAAACTCAAAACCATAACATAAAAAGTAGATCCCTTGGTATGGAAGTCAGATGGTCAAAGTCCCATTTAACCATTTTTTAAAGTTATAAATACCTACCTATTACCACAGATAATATAATACTATCTATTACCTACCTATACTTTATAAACGAACCGAGAGAGCGCGAATCGTCTCTGTTTCAGATTCTTGAGCAAAAATGCTTTCGTATGTCCGGATTTACGGTGGTTCTCCTCTACAGGTTGCAATTCTAGTGAAATTTTGTGAGCAGGTTCGATAATTATTTAGGTATTTTATATACCTAGTTTTTTTGTATCTACTCAGTTTTTCTTAGATGAAAGATGAAATTAAAAATTTCATCTAAGAGTAGGTAGGTAGTTAGTTGTCAATAACATATCACCAACGTTAATTTGATATTACATGAAATAAAACACTTTTTAACGGATACTAGCGCGGTTTTATTGAATGTACTTTGGTATTTAGTTGGTATTTGGTTTGAATTTTGGTTTTCCCGACGTTTCGGCACCTTTGCAGCTGCCGTGGTCACGGGGGACTGAAGCTACCCGTGAGCCTACCCTCAAGCGATGAATTTTTTTAGACGTTCAGAAATTAAAATTTAACAAAATTTTTAATTATTTTATGTTGATTTATAATTTAATTTTATGAATTATTTAATGCTAAAAAGAGAGAGAATCTACTGAAACTACCACCATTTCATAAAATTGGGAGGCCCCTCCAAGAAAGAAATGGCGAAAGAAAACTTGGAGAGGAAGCCGACCTCCGTCTTTTGTATTAATTTATTTATTTGCAAAAGGAAATAACCGTATCATTAGATCTTACAGTGCGTGTGAGGGGCTTTAGCTTGTGAATGATGGGGTCCCAAGCTGGTGGAATTTTCCAACCATCATCTCTATTGAAATTAGGATATTTATTTATTTCGATAGCCTCGCGGAGCATTCTAGGGATAAATCTACGTTCCCTAGCAAGGATTTGGGGTTTGTCAAATCTAATATAATGGTTGGGCCCCTCAAAGGCGTGTTCACTCACTGCAGACTTGTTATCGCGCCTATGTTTCATGTCAGCTACATGCTCTTTGACGCGGGTCCCTATGCTTCTCTTTGTTTGCCCGATGTAGGAGAGTCCACAGTCACAATCTAGTTTGTAGACGCCTGCAGCTTGAAGGGGGATATTACACTTGACAGGTCGTAAGAATTGGTTGATCTTCTTCGGCGGCTTGAAGTAAGTTTTGATTGACGCTCGCTTCAGAATGTTTCCAATCTTGTCAGTGACACCCTTCAAGTATGGTAGGATGGCAGGTTGACGCTCTACTGTGGCTGGTTTGGCGCGTTTTCTGTGTTTGAGGTGTGGTACTTGCAACTTGTTGTTACGCAGTACTTGTTGGACGTGCTGAAGCTCAGCAGTCAGGTGTTGTTTGTCACAGATTCCGCGGGCTCTCTGAAACAAAGATTTCCCTACGGTAGCTAACTGTATAGGATGATGGTGAGAGTCACCATTAAGGTATCTGTCTGTATGGGTTGCTTTACGATACACTGTGTGGCTCAAGGTTTGGTTCGGATTCCTGATAATGAGAATATCTAGGAAAGCTAGTTTATTGTCTGCCTCTAACTCCATAGTAAATTGTATGTTGGGGTTTATGGAGTTAAGATGGTTAAGAAATGCAGGGACACTGTCTCTAGGTAGTATTGTGAAAGTGTCATCTACGTACCGTTTGTAGAACCGGGGAGTCACTGGTGCTGTGGCTAGTGCTTTCTCCTCAAAATCCTCCATGAAAATGTCAGCAACGATGGGGGATACTGGAGAGCCCATTGCTACGCCGTCCACTTGCACATAGAACTCCTCGTTCCATAACAGATAGCCAGATGTTAGGCATAATTCTAGTAGTTCTGCATATTCAATTGGCATGTTGTTGTCAACTAGCTTTTTCCTGATGATATCAATGCAGTCCTGTACTGGTAAGCATGTGAATAA